>MU225283.1:552815-572917 GCA_018584345.1 Thuja plicata | reverse complement strand
ATCTGTGAAAGAGGAAACATCCTTAATTGATTCAATAAAAATGGAATGGAATTACCAAAAAGATTACATAATTACAAAGTGATCAATCCTTATAAAGGAGATCAAAACCCTGAGATGGGTGAAGAAATCAAGGTTGGGTGAATAAACCAAGGTTGGGTGAAGAAACCAAGATTGCATGAATAATTAATAAAAGAATCAATTATTGCATGCCTAAAGTTTAGCTTAAGTGAAATAGAGATAAAAGGGACTTAATAATGACTTGTTGACCGAATCGGTGATCTAGAACCTCAGAACGGCTTGTTATGAGATTATAGCTCATTATCAGTGAACGGTTGACCAATTCAGTGATCTAGAATCTCAGAATGACTTGCTATGAGATTACAGCTTATTATCAGCAAACAGTTGACCGATTCAGAGATCTAGAACCTCAAAATGACTTGTTATGAGATTGTAACTCATTATCAGCGAACAGTTGACCGATTCGACGATCTAGAATCTCAAAATGGCTTGTTATGAGATTGTAGATCATTATCAACAAACAGTTGATTGATTCGATGATCTACAACCACAAAATAGCTTGTTATAAGATTATAGCTCATTATCAGCAAACATTTTACCGATTCGGCGATCTAGAATCTCAGAATGACTTGTTATGAGATTACAGCTCATTACCAACGAACGGTTGACTGATTCAGCGATCTAGAAACTCATAATGGCTTGTTATGAGATTACAACTCATTATCAGTGAATGGTTGACTGATTCAATGATCTAGAACCTCAGAATGACTTGTTATGAGATTATAGCTCATTATCAACAAATGGTTGACCGATTTGGTGATCTAGAACCTCAGAATGACTTGCTATGAGATTACAGCTCATTATCAGCAAACGATTGACCAATTTGACAATCTAGAACTTCAGAATGACTTGTTATGAGATTACAGCTCATTATCAGCAAATGGTTGACCGATTCGGCGATCTAGAATCTCAGAATGACTTGTTATCAGATTGTAGCTCATTATCAGCAAACAGTTGACTGATTCAGCGATTTAGAATCTCAGAATGACTTGTTATGAGATTACAGCTCATTATCAGGGAACGGTTGACCGATTCGGTGATCTAGAACCTCAGAACAGCTTGTTATGAGATTACAGCTCATTATCAGCAAACGGTTGACCGATTCAGCAATCTAGAACCTCAGAACGGTTTGTTATGAGATTACAGCTCATTATCAATGAATAATTGACCGATTTGGTGATCTAGAACCTTAGAATGGCTTGTTACGAGATTACACCTCATTATCAGCAAACAGTTGATCGATTCGACAATCTAGAACCTCAGAATGACTTGTTACAAGATTGTAGCTCATTATTAGTGAACGGTTGACCAATTCAGCGATCTAGAATCTCAGAATGACTTGTTATGAGATTACAGCTCATTATCAGTGAACGGTTGACCAATTCAATGATCTAAAACCTCAGAATGGCTTGTTATGAGATTATAGCTCATTATTAGCAAATGGTTGACCAATTTGGCGATCTAAAACCTTAGAACAACTTGTTATGAGATTACAACTCATTATCAGTGAACGGTTGACCAATTTAGTGATCTAAAACCTCAGAATGACTTGTTATGAGATTATAACTCATTATCAGTGAACGGTTAACCGATTCAGCGATCTAGAACTTCAAAATCTCTTGTTATGAGATTATAGCTCATTATCAGCAAACAGTTGACCGATTTGGCGATCTAGAACCTCAAAATGACTTGTTATGAGATTGTAACTCATTATCAATGAACGGTTGACCGATTCAGCGATCTAGAATCTTAGAACGGCTTGTTATGAGATTGTAGATCATTATCAGCAAACGGTTGACTGATTCGATGATCTAGAACCTCAAAATGGTTTGTTATGGGATTGTAGCTCATTATCAGCAAATGGTTGACCGATTCGGCGATCTAGAATCTCAGAATGACTTATTATGAGATTATAGCTTATTATCAGTGAATGGTTGACTGATTCAGCGATCTAGAACCTCAGAATGACTTGTTATGAGATTATAACTCATTATCAATGAATGATTGACTGATTCAATGATGTAGAACCTCAGAACAACTTGTTATAAGATTACAACTCATTATTAGCAAATGGTTGACCAATTCGACGATCTAGAACTTTAGAATGACTTGTTATGAGATTATAGCTCATTATCAATGAATGATTGACCAATTTGACAATCTAAAACCTTAAAACAACTTGTTATGAGATTACAGCTCATTATCAGCAAACGGTTGACCGATTAGGCGATCTAGAACTTCAGAATGACTTGTTATGAGATTATAGCTCATTATCAACAAACGGTTGACCGATTCGGTGATCTAGAATCTCATAATGACTTGTTATGAGATTACAGCTCATTATCAGCGAGCAGTTGAGCGATTCGGTGATCTAGAATCTCAGAACAACTTTCTATGAGATTACAACTCATTATCAGCAAATGATTGACCGATTCGGCGATCTAGAACCTCAAAATGGCTTGTTATGAGATTACAGCTTATTATCAGCGAACGATTGATTGATTTGGTGATCTAGAACCTCAGAATGGCTTGTTATGAGATTACAGCTCATTATCAGTGAACGGTTGATTGATTCGACAATTTAGAACCTTAGAATGACTTGCTATGAGAGTACAACTCATTATCAGTAAATGGTTGACCAATTTGATGATCTAAAACATCAAAATGACTTGTTATAAGATTTTAACTCATTATCAGTGAACGGTTGACCGATTCGATGATCTAGAATCTTAGAATGGCTTGTTATGAGATTATAGATCATTATCTGTAAATGGTTGACTGATTCAATGATCTAGAACCTCAAAATAGCTTGTTATGAGATTATAGCTCATTATCAGTGAACGGTTGATCGATTCGATGATCTAGAATCTCAGAATTTCTTGTTATAAGATTACAACTCATTCTCACTGAACAGTTGACTGATTTAGCAATCTAGAACCTCAGAATGACTTGTTATGAGATTGTAGCTCATTTTCAACGAACGGTTGTCCAATTCGGTGATCTAGAATCTCTGAATAACTTGTTATGAGATTACAGCTCATTATCAACGAACGGTTGACTGATTTGGTGATCTAGAACCGCAAAATATCTTTTTATAAGATTATAGCTCATTATCAGCAAATGGTTGACCAATTCAGCGATCTAAAACCTCAGAACAACTTGTTTTGAGATTATAGCTCATTATCAGTGAACGATTGACTGATTTGGCAATCTAGAACCTCATAATGGCTTGTTATGAGATTATAGCTCATTATCAGCAAACGGTTGACCGATTCGGTGATCCAGAATCTCAGAATTACTTATTATGAGATTATAGCTCATTATCAGCGAACGATTGACCGATTCGATGATCTAGAACCTCAGAATGACTTATTATAAGATTATAGCTCATTATCAGCAAACAGTTGACCGATTCAACAATCTAGAACCTCAAAATGACTTGTTATGAGATTACAACTCATTATCAACAAACGGTTGACCGATTCTGCAATCTAGAATCTTAAAATGACTTGTTATGAGATTGTAACTTATTATCAGTGAATGATTGACCGATTCGGCGATCTAGAATCTCAGAATACATTGTTATGAGATTGTAGATCAATATCAGCAAATGGTTGATTGATTCAATGATCTAGAACCTCAAAATGGCTTGTTATGAGATTGTAGCTCATTATCAGTGAACAGTTGACCGATTCGACAATCTAAAATCTCAGAATGACTTGTTATGAGATTACAGCTTATTATAAGCAAACGGTTGACCGATTCAGTGATCTGGAACCTCAGAATAGCTTGTTATGAGATTACAGCTCATTATCAGCAAACTGTTGACTGATTCAATGATCTAGAACCTCAGAATGGCTTGTTATGGGATTACCGTTCATTATCAGCAAACGGTTAACTGATTCAGCGATCAAGAACCTCAGAATGACTTATTATGAGATTACAGCTCATTATCAACAAACGGTTGACTAATTCGATAATCTTGAACCTTAGAATGGCTTGTTATGAGATTATAGCTCATTATAAGCAAACGGTTGACCGATTCGGCAATCTAGAACCTCAGAATGACTTGTTATGATATTGTAGCTAATTATCAGTGAACGGTTGACTGATTTGATGATCTAAAATCTCAGAATGACTTGTTATGAGATTACAGCTCATTATCAGTGAATAGTTGACCGATTTGGTGATCTAGAACCTCAGAATAGCTTGTTATGAGATTATAGCTCTTTATCAGTAAACGGTTGACCGATTCAGCGATCTAGAACCTCAAAATGACTTGTTATGAGATTACAACTCATTATCAGTGAATGGTTGACCAATTTGGCGATCTAGAACCTTAGAACAACTTGTTATGAGATTACAACTCATTATAAGCAAACGGTTGACCAATTCGGCAATCTAGAACCTCAAAATGACTTGTTATGAGATTGTAACTCATTATTAGCGAACGATTGACCGATTCAGTGATCTAAAATCTTATAATGACTTGTTATGAGATTACATCTCATTATCAGTGAACGATTGACCGATTCAGCGATCTAGAACCTTAGAATGGCTTGTTATGAGATTATAGCTCATTATCAATAAATAGTTGACCGATTCAATGATCTAGAACCTCAGAACGGCTTGTTATGAGAATACAGCTCATTATCAGCAAACTATTGACCGATTCAGCGATCTAGAACCTCAGAACGACTTGTTATGAGATTACAGCTCATTGTTAGTGAACAGTTGACTGATTTGGCAATTTAGAACCTTAGAATGACTTGCTATGAGAGTACAGCTCATTATCAGTAAATGGTTGACCAATTTGATGATCTAAAACCTCAAAATGACTTGTAATAAGATTTTAACTCATTATCAGTGAATGGTTGACCGATTCGACGATCTAGAATCTTAGAATGGCTTGTTATGAGATTGTAGATCATTATCAGTAAACGGTTGAATGATTCGATGATCTAGAACCTCAAAATAGCTTGTTATGAGATTGTAGCTCATTATCAGTGAACGGTTGATCGATTCGACGATCTAGAATCTTAGAATTACTTGTTATGAGATTATAGCTCATTCTCACCGAGCAGTTGACTGATTTAGTGATCTAGAACCTCAGAATGACTTGTTATGAGATTGTAGCTCATTTTCAGCAAACGGTTGTCCGATTCGATGATCTAGAATCTCAGAATAAATTATTATGAGATTACAGCTCATTATCAATAAACGGTTGACCGATTCGGTGATCTAGAACCTCAAAACATCTTTTTATGAGATTACAGCTCATTATCAGCAAATGGTTGACCGATTCAGTGATCTAAAACCTCAGAACAACTTGTTTTGAGATTATAGCTCATTATCAACGAACGGTCGATCGATTCGGTGATCTAGAACCTTAAAATGGCTTGTTATGATATTACAACTCATTATCAGCAAATGGTTGACCGATTTGACAATCTAGAACCTTAGAATGACTTGTTATGAGATTGTAGCTCATTATCAACAAATGGTTGACCGATTCAGCGATCTAGAATCTTAGAATGACTTGTTATGAGATTACAACTCATTATCAGCAAACGGTTGATCGATTCAGCAATCTAGAACCTCAGAATGGCTTATTATGAGATTACAGCTCATTATCAGCAAATGTTTGATCAATTCAGCGATCTAGAACCTCAGAATGGCTTGTTATGAGATTATAGCTCATTATCAGCGAATGGTTGACCGATTCAGTGATCTGGAACCTCAGAATGGCTTATTATGAGATTACAGCTCATTATCAGCGAACGGTTGACTGATTCAGTGATCTAGAACCTTAGAACGACTTGTTATGAGATTACAACTCATTATCAGTAAACGGTTAACCAATTCAGTAATCTAGAACCTCAAAATGACTTGTTATAAGATTGTAACTCATTATCCGTGAACGGTTGACCGATTTGGCGATCTAGAATCTCAGAATGGCTTGTTATGAGATTGTATATCATTATCAGCAAATGGTTGACTAATTCGATAATCTAGAACCTCAAAATGGCTTGTTATGAGATTGTAGCTCATTATCAGTGAACGGTTGACCAATTCGGCGATCTAGAATCTCAGAATGACTTGTTATGTGATTATAGCTCATTCTCAGCGAATGATTAACCGATTCAACGATCTAGAACTTTAGAACGGCTTGTTATGAGATTACAGCTCATTATCAGCAAACGGTTGACTGATTCAATGATCTAGTACCTCAGAATTGCTTGTTATAAGATTATAGCTCATTATTAGCAAACGATTGACTGATTCAGCAATCTAGAAACCTCAGAATGACTTGTTATGAGATTACAACTCATTATTAGGGAATGGTTGACCAATTCGGCAATCTAGAACCTCAGAATGACTTATTATGAGATTACAGCTCATTATCAGCAAATGATTGACCAATTCGGCGATCTAGAACCTCAGAACATTCTATTATGAGATTGTAGCTTATTATTAGCGAATGATTGACCGATTCAGCGATTTAGAACCTCAGAATGGTTTGTTATGAGATTACAACTCATTATCAGTAAATGGTTGACCAATTTGGTGATCTAGAAACTCAGAATGACTTGTTATGAGATTGTAGCTCACTATCAGTGAATGGTTGACCGATTCGGCTCTCTAGAACCTCAGAATGACTTGTTATGAGATTGTAGCTCATTATCAGCGAATAGTTGACTGATTCAGCGATCTAGAATCTCAAAATGACTTGTTATGATATTACAACTCATTATCAGCAAATGGTTGATCGATTTGGCGATCTAGAACCTCAAAATGACTTGTTATGATATTACAGCTCATTATCAGCAAACAATAGACTGATTCGACGATCTAGAACTTCATAACGGCTTGTTATGAGATTACAGCTTATTATCAGTGAACGGTTGACTGATTCGGCGATCTAGAACCTCAAAATGACTTCTTATGAGATTATAGCTCATTATCAGTGAATGGTTGACCGATTCGGCGATCTAGAACCTCATAATGACTTGTTATGAGATTACAACTCATTATCAGCAAATAGTTGACCGATTTCGTGATCTAGAACCTTAAAATAACTTGTTATGAGATTGTAACTCATTATCAACAAATGGTTGACCGATTTGATGATCTAGAATCTAAGAATGAATTGTTATGAGATTGTAAATAATTATTAGCAAACAGTTGACTGATTCAATGATCTAGAACCTCAAAATGGCTTGTTATGAGATTGTAGCTCATTATCAGTTAACAGTTGACCGATTCGGTGATCTATAAATCTCAGAATGACTTGTTATGAGATTACAACTCATTATCAAAAAATGGTTGACCAATTCAGTGACCTAGAACCTCAGAATGGCTTGTTATGAGATTATAACTCATTACTAGTGAACTGTTGATTGATTCAATGATCTAGAACCTCAGAATGGCTTGTTATGAGATTAAAGCTCATTATAAGAAAACAATTGACCGATTTGATGATCTAGAACCTTAGATTGACTTGTTATGAGATTACAGCTCATTATCAGCGAACGGTTGACCAATTTGGCAATCTAGAACCTCATAACAGCTTGTTATGAGATTACAACTCATTATCAGCAAACAGTTGATCGATTTGGCGATCTAGAAAGTTAGAATGACTTGTTATGAGATTATAGCTCATTATCAGCGAACAATTAACCGATTTGGTGATGTAGAATCTCAGAATAACTTGTTATGAGATTACACCTCATTATCAATGAACGGTTGACCGATTCGGCAATCTAGAACCTCATAATGGCTTATTATGAGATTACAGCTCATTATCAGCAAATGGTTGACCGATTTAGCGATCTAGAACCTTAGAACAACTTATTATGAGATTATAGCTCATTATCAGCGAACGGTTGACCGATTCAGTTATCTCGAACCTCAGAACGACTTGTTATTAGATTACAACTCATTATCAGCAAACGGTTGACCAATTCGGCAATCTAGAACCTCAGTACGACTTGTTATGAGATTGTAGCTCATTATCAGTGAATGGTTTACCGATTCAGCGATCTAGAATCTCAGAATGACTTGTTATGAGATTATACCTCATTATCAGCAAATGATTGACCGATTTGCTGATATAGAACCTTAAAATGGCTTGTTATGAGATTACAACTCATTATCAACAAATGGTTGACCGATTTAGCGATTTAAAACCTTAGAATGGCTTGTTCTGAGATTGTAGCTCATTATCAACAAACGGTTAACTGATTTAGCGATCTCAAATATCAGAATGACTTGTTATGAGATTACAACTTATTATCAGTGAACGATTGACCGATTCAGTGATCTAGAACCTCAGAATGACTTGTTATGAGATTATAACTCATTATCAGTGAACGGTTGACTGATTCAATGATCTAGAACCTCATAATGACTTGTTATGAGATTACAGCTCATTATCAGCAAACAGTTAACCGATTCGGTGATTTATAACCTCAGAATGACTTGTTATGAGATTACAGCTCATTATCAGTGAACGGTTGACCAATTCGGCAATCTAGAACCTTAGAACGACCTGTTATGAGATTATAGCTCATTATCAGCAAATGATTGATCAATTCGGCGATCTAAAACCTCAGAATGACTTGTTATGAGATTGTAGCTCATTATCAGTGAATGATTGATCGATTTGGTGATCTAGAATCTCAGAATGACATGTTATGAGATTACAGCTCATTATCAGCGAACGGTTGACCGATTCAGTGATCTAGAAGCTCAAAATGGCTTGTTAGAAGATTAGAACTCATTATCAACAAATGGTTGACCGATTCAGTCATCTAGAACCTTAGAATGACTTGTTATGAGATTGTAGCTCATTATCAGGGAATGGTTGACCGATTCGGTGATCTAAAATCTTAAAATGACTTGTTATGAGATTACAGCTCGTTATCAGTGAACGGTTGACCAATTTGGCTATCTAGAATATCAGAATGACTTGTTATGAGATTATAGCTCATTATCAGTAAACGACTGACTGATTCGGCGATCTAGAACCTCAAAATATCTTATTATAAGATTACAACTCATTATCAGCAAACAGTTGACCGATTCGGCGATCTAGAACCTCAGAACAGCTTGTTATGAGATTTTAGCTCATTATTAGCGAACGATTGACCGATTCGGTGATCTAGAACCTTAGAATGGCTTGTTATGAGATTACAGCTCATTATCAGCAAACGGTTGACCGATTTGGCAGTGTAGAACCTTAGAAAGACTTGTTATTAGATTGTAGCTCATTATCAGTAAACAGTTGACCAATTCAGCGATCTAGAATCTTAGAATGACTTGTTATGAGATTATAGCTCATTATCAGTGAACGGTTGACTAATTCGACGATCTAGAACCTCAGAATGGCTTGTTATGAGATTATAGCTCATTATCAGCAAAACATTGACCGATTCAGCGATCTAGAACCTTAGAACGGCTTGTTATGAGATTATAGCTCATTATCAGCAAACGGTTGACTGATTCAGTGATTTAGAAACTTAGAATGACTTGTTATGAGATTATAGCTCATTATCAGTGAATGGTTGACCGATTCGATGATCTAAAACCTTATAATGACTTGTTATGAGATTACAACTCATTATCAGCAAATGGTTGACTGATTCGGCGATCTAGAACCTCAAAATGACTTGTTGCGAGATTGTAACTCATTATCAGTGAATGATTAACTGATTGGGCAATCTAGAATCTGAGAACGACTTGTTATGAGATTATAGATTATTATCAGCAAATGGTTGACTGATTCGACAATCTAGAACCTCAAAACTGCTTGTTATGAGATTATAGCTCATTATTAGCAAACGGTTGACTGATTCTGTGATCTAGAATCTCAGAATGACTTGTTATGAGATTACAGCTCATTATCAGTGAACGGTTGACTGATTTAGCGATCTAGAACCTCAGAATGGCTTGTTATGAGATTACAGCTCATTATCAGCGAATGATTGACTGATTTAATGATCTAGAGCCTCAGAATGGCTTGTTATAAGATTATAACTCATTATCAGCAAACGGTTGGTCGATTCGGTGATCTAGAACCTCATAATGACTTTTTATGAGATTATAGCTCATTATCATCGAATGGTTGACCAATTCAGCAATCTAGAATCTCAAAATGGCTTGTTATGAGATTTTAGCTCATTATCAGTGTACAGTTGACCGATTCGATGATTTAGAATCTTAGAATAACTTGTTATGAGATTACAGCTCATTATCAATGAATAGTTGATTGATTTAGCAATCTAGAACCTTAGAATGGCTTGTTATGAGATTACAACTCATTATCAGTGAACGTATGACTGATTTGGCGATCTAGAACCTCAGAATGGCTTGTTATGAGATTACAGGTCATTATCAGCAAATGGTTGACCGATTCAATAATCTAGAACCTTAGAATGACTTGTTATGAGATTGTAGCTCGTTATCACCAAATGGTTGATCGATTCGATGATCTAAAATCTCAAAATGACTTGTTATGAGATTACAACTCATTATCAGTGAACGGTTGATCGATTTGGCGATCTAGAACCTCAGAATGACTTGTTATGAGATTGTAGCTCATTATCAGCGAATGGTTCACTGATTTGGCAATCTAGAATCTCAGAATGACCTGTTATGAGATTACAGCTCATTATCAACCAACAGTTGACTGATTCGGCGATCTAGAACCTCAGAACAACTTGTTATGAGATTACAACTCATTATCAATGAACTGTTGACTGATTTAGTGATGTAGAACTTCAGAATGACTTGTTATGAGATTACAGCTCATTATCAGCAAATGGTTGATTGATTGAGTGATCTAGAACCTTAAAATGACATGTTATGAGATTGTAACTCATTATCAGTGAATGGTTGATCGATTCGGCGATCTAGAATCTCAGAATGGCTTGTTATGAGATTGTAGATCATTATCAACAAACAGTTGACTGATTCAATGATCAAGAACCTCAAAATGACTTGTTATGAGATTGTAGCTCATTATCAGTGAATGGTTGACCGATTCAGCGATCTAGAATCTTAGAATGACTTGTTATGAGATTACAGGTCATTATCAGCAAACGGACGATCGATTAAGTGATATAGATCTTCAGAATGGCTTGTTATGAGATTACAGCTCATTATCAGAAAATGATTGACTAATTCAATGATCTAGAATCTTAGAATGGCTTGTTATGAGATTACAACTCATTATCAGCAAACGGTTGACTAATTTGGTGATCTAGAACCTCAGAATGACTTGTTATGACATTATAGCTCATTATCAGCAAATGGTTGACCAATTTGGCAATCCAGAACCTCAGATGACTTGTTATGAGATTACAACTCATTATCAGCAAACGGTTGACTGATTCGGTGATCTAGAACCTCAGAATGACTTCTTATAAGATTGTAGCTCATTATCAGTGAATGGTTGATCGATTTGGTGATCTAGAATCTCAGAATGACTTGTTATGAGATTACAGCTCATTATCAGTGAACGGTTGATCAATTCGGTGATCTAGAACCTCAGAATGACTTGTTATGAGATTACAGCTCATTATCAGCAAATAGTTGATTGATTCAGTGATCTAGAACCTTAGAATGGATTTTTATTAGATTACAACTCATTATTAGTGAACGGTTGACCGATTCGGCGATCTAGAGCCTCAGAACGGCTTGTTATGAGATTACAGCTCATTATCAGCAAACAAGTTATCGATTTAGCAATCTAGAACCTCAAAATGTTTTGTTATGAGATTGTAGCTCATTATCAGTGAATGGTTGACCGATTTGATGATCTAAAATCTCAGAATGAGTTGTTATAAGATTATAGCTCATTATGAGTGAACGGTTGACTGATTCAGTGATCTAGAACCTCAGAATGGCTTGTTATGAGATTACAGCTCGTTATCAGTAAACGGTTGACCAATTCAGTGATCTAAAACTTCAGAATGACTTGTTATGAGATTACAGCTCATTATCAGCGAATGGTTGACTTATTTAGTGAACTTAAACCTCAGAATGACTTGTTATAAGATTACAACTCATTATCAGTGAATGGTTGACCGATTCGGTGATCTAGAACCTTAGAATGACTTCTTATGGGAGTACAGCTCATTATCAGCAAATGATTGATCGATTCTGCAATTTAGAACCTCAAAATGACTTGTTATGAGATTGTAACTCATTATCAGTGAATGGTTGACCGATTCGGCAATCTAGAATCTTAGAACGCCTTGTTATGAGATTGTAGATCATTATCAACAAATGATTGATTGATTCGATGATCTAGAACCTAAAAATGTGTTGTTATGAGATTGTAGCTCATTATCAGTGAACAGTTGACCAATTCGGCGATCTAGAATCTTAGAATGGCTTGTTATGAGATTACAGCTCATTATCAGTGAATGGTTGATTGATTCAGTGATCTAGAACCTCAGAATGGCTTGTTATGAGATTATAACTCATTATTAGCGAACGGTTGACTGATTCAATGATCTAGAACCTCAGAATGACTTGTTATGAGATTACAACTCATTATCAACAAACGGTTGAACGATTTGATGATCTAGAACCTTAGAATGACTTGTTATAAGATTATAGCTCATTATTAGGGAACGGTTGACCGATTCGGTGATCTAGAATCTCAGAATGACTTGCTATGAGATTACAACTCATTATCAGTGAATAGTTGACCGATTCAATGATCTGGAACCTCAGAATGGCTTGTTATGAGATTACAGCTCATTATTAGGGAATGGTTGAACAATTCAACGATCTAGAACCTCAGAATGACTTGTTATGACATTATAGTTTATTATCAGCAAATGGTTGACCGATTCGGTGATCTAGAACCTCAAAATGACTTGTTATGAGATTGTAACTCATTATCAGTGAACGGTTGACTGATTCAGCGATCTAGAATCTCAGAACTGCTTGTTATGAGATTGTAGATCATTATCAGCAAACGTTTGACTGATTCGACGATCTAGAACCTCAAAATGGCTTGTTATGAGATTGTATCTCATTATCAATGAATGGTTGACCAATTTGGCGATCTAGAATCTCAGAATGACTTGTTATGAGATTAAAACTCATTATCAGTGAAAGGTTGACCGATTCAGTGATCTAAAACCTCAGAATGACTTGTTATGAGGTTACAGCTCATTATCAATGAACGGTTGACTGATTCGGTGATCTAGAACCTCAGAATGACTTGTTATGAGATTGTAGCACATTATCACTGAACAGTTGACTGATTCGGTGTTCTAGAATCTCAGACTGACTTGTTATGAGATTATAGCTCATTATCAGTGAACGGTTGACCGATTCAGTGATCTAGAACTTTAGAATAGCTTGTTATGAGATTATAGCTCATTATCAACAAACAGTTTATTGATTCAGCAATCTAGAACCTCAGAATGGCTTGTTATGAGATTATAGCTCATTATTAGTGAATCGTTGACCAATTCAGCGATCTAGAACCTCAGAACAGCTTGTTATGAGATTACAGCTCATTATCAGCAAACGGTTGACCGATTCGGCAATCTAGAACCTAAGAACAACTTGTTATGAGATTGTAGCTCATTATCAGCGAATGGTTGACCGATTCGGCGATCTAGAATCTCAGAATGACTTATTATGAGATTACAGCTCATTATTAGTGAACGATTGATCAATTCAGCGATCTAGAACCTCAGAATGGCTTGTTATGAGATTACAGCTCATTATCAACAAATGGTTGACCGATTCAACGATCTAGAACCTCAGAATGACTTGTTATGAGATTACAGCTCATTATCAGCGAATGGTTGACCAATTCGGTGATCTAGAACATCAAAATAGCTTGTTTTGAGATTACAGCTCATTATCAGTGAATAGTTGACTGATTCGGTGATCTAGAACCTTAGAATGACTTGTTATGAGATTATAACTCATTATCAGCAAAGGGTTGACTGATTTGGCAATCTAGAACCTCAAAATGACTTGTTATGAGATTATAACTCATTATCAGTGAATGGTTGATCGATTCAATGATCTAGAATCTCAGAATGACTTGTTATGAGATTGTAGATCATTTTTTAGTAAACGATTGACTGATTTGATGATCTAGAACCTCAAAATGGCTTGTTATGAGATATACCTCATTATCAGTGAATGGTTGACAGATTCGGTGATCTAGAATCTTAGAATGACTTGTTATGTGATTACAACTCATTATCAGTGAACAGTTGACCGATTCAACAATCTAGAACCTCAGAATAGCTGTTATGAGATTACAACTCATTATCAACAAATGGTTGACTGATTCAATCATCTAGAACCTCAGAACGGCTTGTTATGAGATTACAGGTCATTATCAGCAAACGGTTGACTGATTTGGTGATCTAGAACCTCAGAATGACTTGTTATGAGATTATAGCTCATTATCAGCGAATGGTTGACCAATTTGGCAATCTAGAACCTCAGAAGGGCTTATTATGAGATTATAGCTCATTATTAGTAAATATTTGACCGATTTGGCAATCTAGAACCTCAGAACAACTTGTTATGAGATTATAGCTTATTATCAGTGAACAGTTGACCGATTCGGCGATCTAGAATCTCAGAATGACTTGTTATGAGATTACAGCTCATTATCAGTGAACAGTTGACTGATTCAGTGATTTAGAACCTCAAAATAGCTTGTTATGAGATTATAGCTCATTATCAGCAAATAGTTGACCGATTCGGTGATCTAGAACCCTAGAATGACTTGTTATGAGATTACAACTCATTATCAGCAAACAGTTGACCGATTCAATGATCTAGAACCTCAAAATGGCTTGTTATGAGATTACAGCTCATTATCAGCAAACGGTTGACCGATTCAGCAATCTAGAACCTCAGAATGACTTGTTATGAGAATGTAGCTCATTATCAGCAAACGGTTGACTGATTTGGTGATCTAGAATATCAGAATGACTTGTTATGAGATTATAGCTCATTATCAGTGAACGGTTGACTGATTCGACGATCTAGAACCTCATAATGGCTTGTTATGAGATTACAAGTCATTATCAACAAACGGTTGTCTTGGTATTGTGAAATTTGGAACAAATTTGGAGTGACCATGTTAAATTTTTAGATAAGCAAAGTGAATACCCTTAAAACTTTGGTGAGAAGGCTCACTTGAAATGCTTATAAGGATGCCCAGATGATTTTCATGAGGTACCATTTGGGAAGAAGGTTCAGTACCTTCCATTTGGCATATGCAGTGGGTTCCAACTCCTAAGTTCCAAATCTGACATGTTTATGTAGTAGTCATTTTGAGGGGGTCACCTAATTCTGCATTTTGCTAAAGTGTCATTTTGCTGTCCGTGCCCTAGTTTGCTTCTGAATATCTTGCACCTTGTTGAGTTTCTTGAGCCATCACTTTGGGAATGTGTTACATGCATGTCAGACAACTTATGTTTTTGATCTCAGGTCACGATGAATCCATTTGAGCAATTTTCCAGTCTGATTCTGTTGGCACTTTGTTAAGTTTCCAAAAGTTGTTGAATGCAGATTTCTGAATACCTCATTTTGAAGGCCTGCATCTTTGATCAGATGGATAAATATGACATCATGGTGTGTTCCCAGGTATTGTAAGCATGACAATAAACCAATTTTTCTATTCTGCAGATCCCTATGAAATCAGATGACAAGTTTTCTAGAACCATTCCATTGGTGAATAAATTTGATTTCCTGAGTTTTCAAGTACAGAATTGCTAAGTTGTCCACTTTGAGGTCTTGAAAATGTGTACCCGGTTGAACATTTTTGATAATTGAGTTGTCCCTCATATTGAAAACATAAGAGTATACTCACTTGAGGATTTAAAGATTCTTGCCAATCCATTTATGCACTTTTCCAGAGCCTTTCCATTTCTAATTTATTAAAATTTCACTGAAAATGCTGAATTCATAATTAAATGGCATACTTTGTCATTTCCCTATTTGCACCCAGTTCGAGGTTAGACATAATTGAAAGTTGATCTGCATTTCAAACCTAGGAGTGAACTCATTTGAAGATTCCCAAACTTTGACCAATCTGGTTGATTGCTTCTCCATGCTAATTCCAGATTCAGTTTCTACTTTTTCACTGTGTTAAAACTCAAAAAAGTGTTAAGATGTTAACATTTGCAGATTGGTATCAGTTGAATAGTTTGCTTTCCGAGGAAGACAACTGAGGTTTTTCATTCTACACATGACATTGAATCTAGGTTCAGAGGTCAGGATTCTGAAGATTCATTTTAGTGATTTTGTGAACTCAGTATCATAGGCAGTTTTTGCAGATTGACAGTGCAGAACAAAGTCAAAATTGTTGAATGGTCATTTTGCAAAAGTGATAACTTTTTGTCTAAAATTTTTTTTCAAGAACCAATCAGGGCATCATGCTTATTACATATGAATGTGTTGTTTGACCCGATGGTGAGGCTTCAGAACATGATTTAGTGATTTTGTAATAACTAATCCAGATGAGACTTATGTTGTTTCAGCATTTGCGCCTACACATTTTTCTGAAAAGCTAAGTTTGCACTGTTATATCTTGTGCCTGAGGATGAATTTGGTGAAGCCCTTCTACATGTGTATTCAATGGTAATGAATGAATCTTTTTGCCAAATACCAGGGTCGGGTTACTTGTTTCAATAAATTTTTGAGACTAGTTTTGGATGCCAGTTGCCATTAAAGCTTCAGTTTACAAAAGTGATTGTAAAGTTGCTAGTTTGTTGTCTTGAGATAATTTGCATAATATCTTGTACCTAAAAGGGCGAAAGCATATTTGAAATTTGCATTTGAACCTTTAAGTTGAAACACATCAGAGTTACATTTGTGAACAAAGGAGTTAAAGTTTGAGTGAAATTTGACAAGGCTACAACTGATTTCAAATTATTAACACAGAGATTTGGAACAATAGAATTGGCAGGTATGATCAAAACTAAAGGACATTACTTATGCTATTGTCAAAGGGGTGTATTTTAAAAGGAGCTGGCAGGGAGAGTAAAGAAATCAATGCCCAAGTCAGTGCAATCTTTATGGGCTTCTTGTTGGCACTAAGTATTTTGTAGTTACGGTGGCCATGGTTCTCGATCTTATTTATTCATCCCATGTTTGAAAGTTCCAAATAGTGCAAATAAATTGTGCACGTGGCCATTCTTGAAACAACAAATTATATGAGCATGGATGTGCATAGGCTTTTGTGGACAATGTTTTTGAATGAAACAATTTAAAAGGGCAACATACCATGGGATGCCTATGTATCATTGAAAAGAAAGAAAATATTAAAAGCAAATAAAAATCCCAATGTAAGTATAGGCTGCAAAGGGGAGTTTTTTTAAAAAAGTTTATGAATCAAATCCAAGCGCAAGTTGAAAATTACATAAGAATCAAATGCGTGCACAATCTATGGATATTTCCCCACACAACATTAAAGAGAGGATGGATTCTAAAATATACAAGAAGATTAGATGTTTAAAGCAACACTTTGCAGTTTATAGCTTGCACAAAGTAGAGAGATAACCAATACATGGCATACCAAGCCAGAGGTCTGCGCTGATATGGGGGAATTTTAAAGAATTTCCTTTTCAAATGAAAATCCATAAAGTCTATGCAGACATAATGAGAATGAAGCTGCAAAACACATCAAATATATTAAACTTGCGCAGCATATAAAGGAGGAGTTTGCGCCAATTGGGAGGCATACATTGAATTTTGGGGAGGCTGCTGGTTTTTAGCATAGACCCCTGTGCAGATCACATCAGGGCATTGCAAAATTTGAATTTTTGAATGCCAATGAACTTTTAAATCTGCGCAAAATAATACATGGGGGATTTTAAAAGATTATTTTGTTTTTATCTGCAAATACAAAACACAGACCATAGGGATTACACTAATGATGGAAAGCAGATTACAGAGAGATTGCGTAGAATCTGAATGGTGAAGATCAATGATGGAGCTGAGATTGTTGAAGTTTAAAATTAAAAATTGCAAATGTAACTCCATGGGGAGTGGCATCCAGTCCTCTGGAACATGTTTGTGGTCTTCATCAACAAGAAAGGTTAACCATTGATGAGCAGAATACAGGGAGCTCTCAGAAAGCTTAAAAATAATGAAAATGAAATGTCCCATATGGCTTGTGCTATAGCATTTTTTAGTATTTATATACTAAAATGCATACTTCATTTGTAAATAAGAGAGCCCAGAGGCTCTTGGCGGGCCCTTAAGGGTTGGAGGAATGAATGCATAGGCAGACCCCTAAATTTTAAGCCAAATTTCAAAAATGACTTTAAAACATTGAAACTCATTGTCCCACATTCACCCGGGGATGGAATTTTGAAATACATATATGCCAAGACACAAACATATGAATTTGAAGAAAGAAGAGGAGGCTCTCCACGTGTGCGCCCAGTCATCTGACGCCTCAATTTTTGTGCCTAAAAAGGAAGGAAAACAAATTTTGACGAAAATGACACATGGCATCTGGTCGCACAGTCGGGAGAAAGATCGCCAGTCACCGCTAGGATTCAGAGACTTGGCGACTGACCACTGGCGGTTAGTCGTGCAGTTGGGAGATGCTAAAGATAGCCGCTGAGACTTGGCGACTGACCACTAGCGGTTAGTCATGAAGTAGCTAGAAGGAGAAGATGACTGCCACGACGAGGAGATAACCAGCAGTCGCGTGGTCGCTAGAGGAAAGTTAACCGCCAGATGCTAGTCGCCAGGTCACCCAAAGTTGACAGTTAAGTTAAAAAAATTCAGAGACAAGGAGACTAAAGGCAGTCACATGGTCACCAAAGGTTGATAGATGAGTTAAAAATATTCAGCGACTTGGAGACAAGGAAGAAAAGGTGAACCCAGGGTTAAAGCATAGTCAAAGAGCAGTTTAGAGAAGCCAGTCCACATATGCCACATGTCAAAATCTGGTGGCTTCTAGGTTTAAAATGCAAAAAATAGGGATTTCAAAGGAAATTTGAATGATGTGCAAATTTTAAAGGGTAAAGTGCATAGTTTGCAAAAGTATTTTATTTTAAATATTGAAAATGCATTCTGAGCGATGTTTGAAGACAGAGGAAATCTGATTTGAAGGGAATATTCAGAAAATAAAATCAGATAATTGCAGAGAATAAAGATGAGAGTGATTTGCATATAAGGTTAAGACAAAATACAAACCTATTTTATTGAAAAAATTAGATTGTTAGAGTTTTCTGGGAGGTTTTTTGAGCAGATATTTTCTAAGATTTTAAAGATATTTTCTCAGTAAATGGAATCAAATTTGATAGACTTTTCAGTGGAATAATAAAGGAGATTTGCAGAGGATGAATTCAGACATTGAAAAGACTAGTGGAGCCAGGCATTAATGAAATCAGTCAGATTTTGAAAGACTTTGAAAGTAAGAAAGAATCAGATTTTAGAGATCACCGATGATAACAGATGCAAGGGATAAAAGGTAAAAGGAGTTTTTAGATATTTTTAGAGGAATGAGAGCAGATCAGATTTTAAGAAGAAGGACAGGTGTATGACAAGCATGAATTTTAGGGTTTATTTCTCTTCTTTATATTCTCCTCTTCTCTTTGTGGTATGGGTTCCTCTCCTCAGCTCTGTTTTGGGGTTTTCCCTACAGAAGTTTAGAACAGGTCCCAATGATTGTTGAATATATTACTGTGATGTATTTTCCTCTTCTGGTCTCAGTCTTTTAAGCTTCTTTTCTGGATATGTTATAGTAGAATTTGTTAATGAAACACAGGTGTAGTTTCCCTCTTTCATATTTTCTTGTCTCTTTATACTCTTTTTGTGCTCTAGTATGGTTTGTTTGTAAGGCATTCAAAGCATACCTGTTATAAGATAGTGTGTCTATTTGCCTGTGAGTTCCTTTCAAGGAGAGGACTAAGTTTCATAAGCAATTTCAGAGAGCAAAGCATTTTGTAAGGATTTGATGCAGTGGTATGAATACGAGAGGATAGTTTGTAAGGCATTCTATCTCA
>MU225283.1:538220-552654 GCA_018584345.1 Thuja plicata | reverse complement strand
AACAAATATTCAAGTATATCTCTGTTACTAAGTGCATACCTATTGAAAAAGGATTGTGTTAAAGTAATAAAGTTCATATTGTTGATTCCTTAGAGAGTGAATCAAAAGGTTAGCCTTCCTTGAGTTTAAACTCAGAAAAAGAAGGATAAATATCCTTATGCCACTGTTATATGTTATTACAGTCATAGTATTCCCTGTCAAGCTCTGTTTCAGAAATGTTTCCAGTCATTTGAAGAGTGGTATCTTATTGATATAATCAGTATTATAATAACATAGTAGTGAAGACCCAATCCACCATTTGAAGTTTACTTGAAACACAGTGAACTATCTAGGTAATACCTGCCTGAGTATGTGGAGCTCAAAAAGGAAGGAGGTGATAATAGGTATCCCCAATGTTATCAAATACCTCAGCAATTAGCCTTTCTCTTGCCTAAAAGAGGTTGCATTCAAGTATATAAGGTATACTATCATCATTAGGTAAGTGTTGCAAGAAAAAGTGCTAACAAATTGGCGACTCCGCTAGGGATCCAAACAAGATAGAAATTTTAAAAATTTTCTGAGTCATCCCGGAGTTTGGTTAAGAGAGACAGTTATAGAGTCTGGATTTCAAAAGAAAGAATATAATCCTTATGTTTTATAAAAGGAGCCAAGTCTGTCTGATTGTTTGCTGCAAAAGTGTTTGAAAGTTGCAAGTTTTTTCTGATATAGTTTCCACCTGATCTCACTAATGGTGAGTGGCGACTCTGAACTCTGATTTTCACTAGTATGCATGTGAAAGAAAGATTACAAAGAAGGTGAGCTTGCAGTGACAGTGACAACATATATTCTACATGTTTTGAAGCTGATTTAAAGGCGTTTTCAAAGCACATGTTTTGCAATAGCTCAAGTACATCTAGGTATTTCACAAAGTTTTAATAATTTTCCTTATCAAGTGATTGCAGCACTAAAGAAAAAAGGAATCAGGTGTAAAAGAAGTTTACATATTTCAAGTTTTTATTTGCATTTTTGCAAAATCTGAATGAGATATGTCATAAATGAGAGTGGCAGTTTGTAATCTTTTTGATTGCTAAGATGTCACAATCTAGTGATTGGAGGGGTAGTAATTTGTATGGGGCAATTAGTTTTGAGGGTATCCCTGGATATCCGAATCATATTCCATTAAAGGTTAGGGAGTTTTTGCCAAAGTTTGCTGGTTTTGGTGAGCAATTAGTGGAAGATCATTTAAAAACTTTTGTTGACCTGGTAGACAACCATAACAATTCACATGAGGATATATTGATGAAAATTTTTGTAATGTCCTCAGTTGATGTTGCAAGAGACTGGTTTAAAGATCTACCTCATGGCTCAATAGAATCCATGGAAGCATTAGAGGCTTGTTTTATTAAACAATTTAGTGATTTTGAGCAGTCTGGTGATGTAGAGCAGTTTGAGGATAAGGAGCACAGTGAAGAACATGGCATATCTGAATCAAAAGATCTTATATCAAAGTTTGATTTTATCCAAGCAGAGACAGCTATGTTGAGGCAAAAGCTTCAAGGAAAGGTGGTATTACTTTTACAAGAACACATGAGGAGAGAGGAAGGAGAATCAACAAATGATTTTTACATAAGATTTTTTGATAAGCTAAAAGGCTACGACATCATTTTTTGTCCTCTGGATCTTGTATGGGAAGATTTATTTGTTAAGCTTTGTTTTCCCCATACATGCAATTTACCAATTTCTCAGAGGACAAAATTTTTCCAGCAAGTTATAGAGTGGATAAAAGGTTTAGAAGATGCTTCTTCTAAAGATATATATGATGTTGAGAATAATGATAGTGAATCAGAAAATTTTGAGATTATTGAAGAATCTAATGATAAATTTGACAGTGAATCTAAATTTTTTGATATTGAGAGTGATAAAGATGAATATATGTTTAGTGATGATGAAGAATCTATCGCTGGTGAAGATATTGCTAATTATGATATTGATATAAAGCTTTATAAACAGCAAGATAAAGAGAAAGATATATGCAACCAACAAGATAACAGTTATGATGCAGACATGAGTGTTTGTAGTGAGGACCTTACACAAGAAGATATGATTTCAGAGGCTTCACTACAAGACTCCAACAAAGAAGAAATTTGCAGCATCATGCAAGAATACAGTAAGGAGATAAATGAAGAAGATGACTGTTGTTCCCTTCACAGTGAACAAATTGCAGAGATTTTATCTTTTGAGTATCTTAGATATTCAGGAAATAAAAGCTTTGAACTTTCATGTCCAACACATATATATTTTGACAAGAAAAATGAATCATTACGTTATGATTTGGACATATGTGATACTGTTTCTTCTTGCACTCCTTCATTAGGCTACAATAAAATTCAGTTTGATTTATCAAATGATGAGGTTTTCAGTGTGGTTTCAGATTCAGTAGATGCAGAAAATCTAAATATGGAGTTAAGTACTGATTTAGAGAATAGTGTGGATTTTGAATCTTGTCTTGATTCTAAGTCCGCCTTTGAACTATTTAATAGTGGTCAATCAGTGGCTCAAGTTTCAAAGGAAGAAACTAAATATGCTGGTATTTTCCCTCCCACCCACCACATTTCTTTAAAATTGTTTGACGATGATAAGTTGCAAAGTGCTCCTATTTTTGATGCTGAGATTGTTGCTCCATATCCTAAGATGATTTATCATGATATATTTGATGAATGACCTAAATTTGATGATCATTTTCCAAGTGAAAAAGCCTCTCAGGTTTTGCATAAAGATCAAGGTATGTTTTCTTTTAAGAGAAAAATGATGGACGTGAATGAACTTAATGATGCTTGCCCAAGCAGTATGAAAGAAATTGAGTATCACTCCTTTTAGTTGGATGGTGAGTTTTTAAGTTATGGTTTACAGATGAAAGATGATAAATGTTACAGATATCAAACTATGTTCTTATTTAATGAATGTAACATGTCTATGCCGCACAATTTTTATCATGATAATCTGCCTAATAGTTATGGAAGCTCATATGAAGACTATGAAGATTTGTTTTCATATGATGAGTTGATACAGGATGACAGTGGATTGGACCAGACAGATAAGAGTGGCACTGTTATCATATTCTTGAAACATTGGGCAGAGAGCTTCGTGTTTGACAGAGTAAAGAGTTGATCTCAGTTTTGGGGTTTCGGGCCTCTTGTAGATAATATACATATTGTACAGTTGCTTTCCCTTTTAGTTGTGTGTTTGCTTTCAGTAAAAGGTTTCCCCATTTTTTGAAGAGTTTTGAGAGATGTAACAAAGAAGAGATATCAGTGAAGAACAGGAAAGAGAAAAGGGTAAAATCTGATTTTAATTTTGGGGTGGTCTGCTACTCCAGAGATCTATGGTTCTCGGTATAAACTTACATTTAAACCATCCTTAGTCAAAGCCACTATTGGTACTCTCAAATTTGGAACAAATTTAGAGTGACCATGTTAAATTTTTAGATAAGCAAAGTGAATACCCTTAAAACTTTGGTGAGAAGGCTCAGTTGAAATGCTTGTAAGGATGCCCGGATGATTTTTGTGAGGTACCATTTGGGAAGAAGGTTCAGTACCTTCCATTTGGCATATGTAGTGGGTTCCAACTCCTAAGTTCCAAATCTGACATGTTTATGTAGTAGTCATTTTGAGGGGGTCACCTAATTCTGCATTTTGCTAAAGTGCCATTTTGCTGTCCGGGCCCTAGTTTGCTTCTGAATATATTGCACCCTGTTGAGTTTCTTGAGCCATTACATTGGGAATGTGTTACATGCATGTTAGAGAACTTAAGTTTTTCATCTCAGGTCATGATGAATCCATTTGAGCAATTTTCCAGTCTAATTCTGTTGGCACGGTTGACCAATTCGGCAATCTAGAATTTCAGAACGGCTTGTTATGAGATTACAGCTCATTATGACAAAAGGTTGACTGATTTGGCGATCTAGAACCTCAGAATGACTTGCTATGAGATTATAGCTTATTATCAGCAAACGGTTGACCGATTCGACGATCTAGAATCTCATAATGACTTGTTATGAGATTACAACTCATTATCAATGAACGATTGACTGATTCAACAATCTAGAACCTCTGAATGGCTTGTTATGAGATTACAACTCATTATCAGCAAACGGTTAACCAATTTGGTGATCTAGAACCTAAGAATGGCTTGTTATGAGATTACAGCTCATTATCAACGAACGGTTGACCGATTCGGTCATCTAGAACCTCAGAACAGCTTGTTATGAGATTATAGCTCATTATCAACAAACGGTTGACCGATTCAGCAATCTGGAACCTCAGAATGTCTTGTTATGAGATTGTAGCTCATTATCAGCCAACAGTTGACCAATTTAGCGATCTAGAATCTCAGAATGACTTTTTATGAGATTACAGCTCATTATCAACGAACAGTTGACCGATTCGGCAATCTAGAACCTCAGAATGGCTTATTATGAGATTATAGCTCATTATCAATGAATGGTTGACCGATTTGGTGATCTAGAACCTTAGAATGACTTGTTATGAGATTACAGCTTATTATCAGTGAACGATTGACCAATTCAGTGATCTAGAACCTTAGAATGACTTGTTATGAGATTACATCTCATTATCAGTGAACGGTTGACCGATTGGGTGATCTAGAACCTCAGAATGACTTGTTATGAGATTACAGCTCATTATCAGTGAACGGTTGACCAATTTGGTAATCTACAACCTCAGAATGGCTTATTATGAGATTACAACTCATTATCAGCAAGTGGTTGACTAATTCGGTGATCTAAAACCTCAGAATGACTTGTTATGAGATTGTAGCTCATTATCAGTGAATGATTGACCAATTTGGCAATTTAGAATCTCAGAATGACTTGTTATGAGATTACAACTCATTATCAGTTAACGGTTGACCGATTCGGTGATCTAGAACCTTAGAATGACTTGTTATGAGATTACAGCTCATTATCAGCAAACGGTTGACCGATTTGACGATCTAGAACCTCAGAATGACTTGTTATGAGATTACAGCATATTATCAACAAACAGTTGACCGATTCAACGATCTAGAACCTCAAAAATGACTTGGTATGAGATTATAACTCATTATCAATGAACAGTTGACTGATTCGGCAATCTAGAATCTCAGAATGACTTGTTATGAGATTGTAGATCATTATCAACAAACGGTTGACTGATTCAATGATCTAGAACCTCAAAATAGCTTATTATAAGTTTGTAGCTCATTATCAGTGAACGATTGACCGATTCGGCGATCTAGAATCTCAAAATGACTTGTTATTAGATTACAACTCATCAGTAAATGATTGACCGACTGGGCAATTTAGAACCTTAGAACGGCTTGTTATGAGATTACAACTCATTATCATCGAACGATTGACTGATTCAATGATCTAGAACCTCAGAATGGCTTGTTATGAGATTACAACTCATTATCAGCAAACGATTGACCGATTCGGCAATCTAGAACCTTAGAATGACTTGTTATGAGATAACAGCTCATTATCAGCGAACAGTTGACCAATCCAGTAATCTAGAACCTTAGAATGACTTGTTATGAGATTATAATTCATTATCAGCAAATGGTTGACCAATTCGGTAATCTAGAATGTCAGAATGACTTGTTATGAGATTGTAGCTCATTATCAGCGAACGGTTGACTGATTCAGCAATCTAGAATCTCAAAATGACTTGTTATGAGAGTATAGCTCATTATTAGTAAATGGTTGACTGATTCGGTGATGTAGAACCTCAGAATGACTTGTTATGAGATTATAACTCATTATCAACAAACGGTTGATCGATTTGGTGATCTAGAACCTAAGAATGGTTTGTTATGAGATTACAGCTCATTATCAGTGAACGGTTGACCGATTCGGTGATATAGAACCTTAGAATAACTTGTTATGAGATTATAGCTCATTATCAGCAAATAGTTGACCGATTCAGCAATCTAGAACCTCAGAACAACTTGTTATGAGATTGTAGCTCCTAATCAGCAAATGGTTGACCGATTCGGTGATCTAGAATCTCAGAATGACTTGTTATGAGATTACAACTCATTATCAGTGAACAGTTGACTGATTTGGTGATCTAGAACCTCAGAATGACTTGTTAAGAGATTATAGCTTATTATCAGCAAACGGTTGACTGATTTGGTGATCTAGAACCTCAGAATGACTTGTTATGAGATTACAGCTCATTATCAGCAAATGGTTGACCGATTTGATGATCTAGAACCTCAGAATGGCTTGTTATGAGATTACAACTCATTATTAGAGAATGGTTGACCGATTCACCAATCTAGAACCTCAGAATGACTTGTTGTGAGATTACAACTCATTATCATCAAACGGTTGACTAATTTGGTGATCTAGAACCTCAAAACAACTTGTTATGAGATTGTAAGTCATTATCAGTGAACGGTTGATCGATTCAGTGATCTAGAATCTCAGAACGGCTTGTTGTGATATTGTAGATCATTATCAGAAAATGGTTGACTGATTCGATGATCTAGAAACTTAAAATGACTTATTATGAAGTTGTAGCTCATTATCAGTGAACAGTTGACTGATTCAGTGATCTAGAACCTTAGAACGGCTTGTTATGAGATTATAGCTCATTATCAGTGAATGGTTTACTGATTCAACAATCTAGAACCTTAGAATGACTTGTTATGAGATTACATTTCATTATCAGTAAATGTTTGACTGATTCGGTGATCTAGAACCTCAGAATGACTTATTATGAGATTACAGCTCATTATATGTGAATGGTTGACCAATTCGGCAATCTAGAACCTCAAAATGACTTGTTATGAGATTACAACTCATTATGAGCAAATAGTTGACCGATTCGGCAATCTAGAACCTCATAAAGACTTGTTAAGAGAGTGTAGCTCATTGTTAGTGAATGGTTGACCGATTCGGTGATCTAGAATCTCATAATGACTTGTTATGAGATTACAGCTCATTATCAGTGAACGATCGATCGATTTGGTGATCTAGAACCTCAGAATGGCTTGTTATGAGATTACAACTCATTATCAACAAACAGTTGACCGATTCACCAATCTAGAACCTCAGAATGGCTTGTTATGAGATTACATCTCATTATTAGTGAATGGTTGATCGATTCGGCAATCTAGCACCTTAGAACGGCTTGTTATGAGATTACAACTTATTATCAGCAAACGGTTGACCGATTTGGTGATCTAGAACCTCAGAATGACTTGTTATGAGATTATATCTCATTATTAGCAAATGATTGACCGATTCGACGATCTAGAACCTCAGAATGACTTGTTATGAGATTATAGCTCATTATCAGCAAATGGTTGACTGATCCAGTAATCTAGAACCTCAAAATGACTTGTTATGATATTGTAACTCATTATCAGTGAACGATTGACTGATTCGGTGTTCTAGAATTTCAGAATGACTTGTTATGAGATTGTAGATCATTATCAACAAACAGTTGACTGATTTAGTGATCTAGAACTTTAGAATGACTTGTTATGAGATTAATATTCATTATCAGTGAACGGTTGACCAATTTGACAATCTAGAACCTCAGAATGGCTTGTTATGAGATTACAACTCATTATCAGTAAACGGTTGATCAATTCGATGATCTAGAATGTCAGAATGACTTGTTATGAGATTGTAGCTCATTATCAGTGAACGGTTGACTGATTTGGCGATCTAGAATCTTAAAATGACTTGTTATAAGATTATAGCTCATTATCAATGAACGGTTGACTAATTCGGCAATCTAGAACCTCAGAATGACTTGTTATGAGATTATAGGTCATTATCAGTGAATGGTTGACTGATTCAGTGATCTAGAACTTCAGAATGACTTGTTATGAGATTACAGCTCATTATTAGTAAACGGTTGACCGATTCAGTGATCTAGAACCTCAAAATGACTTGTTATGAGATTATAATTCATTATCAGCGAACGGTTGACCGATTCAGTAATCTAGAATCTTAGAACGGCTTGTTATGAGATTGTAGATCATTATCAGCAGATGGTTGACTGATTCGATGATCTAGAACCTCAAAATAGCTTGTTATGAGATTATAGATCATTATTAGCGAATGATTAACCAATTCGGTGATCTAGAATCTCAAAATGACTTGTTATGAGATTACAGCTCATTATCAACGAACGGTTGACCGATTCAGCGATCTAGAATCTTAGAATGACTTGTTATAAGATTACAACTCATTATTAGTGAACGGTTTACTGAATCAATAATCTAGAACCTCAAAATGGCTTGTTATGAGATTACAGCTCATTATCAGCAAATGATTAACTGATTCAGCGATCTAGAACCTTAGAATGACTTGTTATAATATTACAGCTCATTATCAGCGAACGGTTGACCAATTCAGCAATCTAGATCCTCAGAATGGCTTGTTATGAGATTACAGTTTATTATTAGCAAATGATTGACCGATTCGGTGATCTATAATCTCTGAATTACTTGTTATGAGATTACAAGTCATTATCAGTGAACGGTTGACCGATTCGGCGATTTAGAACCTTAGAACGACTTGTTATGAGATTATAGCTCATTATCAACAAATAGTTGACCGATTTAGTGATGTAGAACCTTAGAATGACTTGTTATGAGATTACAGCTCATTGTTAGTGAACGGTTCACCGATTCGGTGATCTAGAACCCCAGAATGGCCTGTTATGAGATTACAACTCATTATCAGTAAATGGTTGACCGATTCGGCAATCTAGAACCTCTAAATGACTTGTTATGAGATTGTAGCTCATTATTAGTGAACGATTGACCGATTCGATGATCTAGAATCTCTGACTAACTTGTTATGAGATTATAGCTTATTATCAGCAAACAGTTGACTGATTCAGCGATCTAGAACCTCAGAATGTCTTGTTATGAGATTATAGCTCATTATCAACAAATGGTTGACCGATTCGGCGATTTAGAACCTCAGAATGGTTTGTTATGACATTACAGCTCATTATCAACAAACAGTTGACCGATTCAGCGATCTAGAAGCTTAGAATGGCTTGTTATGAGATTACAACTCATTATCAGCGAACGGTTGACAGATTCGGCGATCTAGAACCTTAGAATGACTTGTTATGAGATTACTGCTCATTATCAACAAACGATTGACTGATGCAGCGATCTAGAACCTCCAAATGACTTGTTATAAGATGATAACTCATTATCAGTGAAGGGTTGACCGATTCAGCGATCTAGAATCCCAGAATGACTTGTTATGAGAATGTAGATCATTATCAGAAAACGGTTGACTGATTCGATGATCTAGAACCTCAAAATGGCTTGTTATGAGATTGTAGCTCATTATAAGTGAATGGTTGACTGATTCAACAATCTAGAATCTCAGAATGACTTGTTATGAGATTACAGCTTATTATCAATGAATGGTTGACTAATTCAGCGATCTAGAACCTCAGAACGGCTTGTTATGAGATTACAACTCATTATCAACAAACGATTTACTGATTCAATGATCTAGAATCTTAGAACGGCTTGTTATGAGATTAAAGCTCATTATTAGCAAATAGTTGACCGATTCAGCAATCTAGAACCTTAGAATGACTTGTTATGAGATTACAGTTCATTATCAGTGAAGGGTTGACCAATTTGGCAATTTAGAACCTCAAAATAGCTTGTTATGAGATTACACCTCATTATCAGCAAATAGTTGACTGATTCGACAATCTAGAACCTTAGAATGACTTGTTATAAGATTGTAGCTCATTATCAACAAATGGTTGACTAATTTGGTGATCTACAACCTTAGAATGACTTGTTATGAGATTACAGCTCATTATCAGCGAACGTTTGACCGATTTGGTGATCTAGAACCTAAGAATGGCTTGTTATGAGATTATAACTCATTATCAGCAAACAGTTGACCAATTCGACAATCTAGAACCTCAGAATGGCTTGTTATGAGATTATAGATCATTATCAGCAAATAGTTGACCAATTCGATGATCTAGAACCTCAAAATGGCTTGTTATGAGATTACAGCTCATTATCAGTGAACAGTTGACCAATTTGGTGATATAAAACCTTAGAATGGCTTGTTATGAGATTATAACTCATTATCAACAAATAGTTGACCGATTTAGCGATCTAGAACCTCAGAATGACTTGTTATGAGATTATAGCTCATTATTAGCAAACGATTGATCGATTTGGTGATCTAGAACCTCAAAATGACTTGTTATGAGATTGTAACTCATTATAAGCAAATGGTTGACCGATTTGGTGATCTAGAATCTCAGAATGGCTTGTTATGAGATTGTAGATCGTTATCAGCAAATAGTTGACTGATTTGATGATCTAGAACCTCAAAATGGCTTATTATGAGATTGTAACTAATTATCAGTGAATAGTTGACCGATTCGATGATCTAGAATCTCAGAATGACTTGTTATGAGATTACAGCTCATTATAAGTGAACGGTTGACCAATTCAGTGATCTAGAACGTTAGAATGGCTTGTTATGAGATTATAGCTCATTATCAGTGAACGGTTGACTGATTCAATGATCTAGAACCTCAGAATGGCTTGTTATGAGATTACAGCTCATTATCAGCAAAGGGTTGACCGATTCAGCGATCTAGAACCTCAGAATAACTTGTTATGAGATTACAGCTAATTATCAGTGGATGATTGACTGATTCAATGATCTAGAACCTTAGAATGACTTGTTATGAGATTACAGATCATTATCAGAAAACGGTTGACCGATTCAGAGATCTAGAACCTTAGAACGACTTGTTATGAGATTATAGCTCATTATCAGTGAACGGTTGACCGATTCAGCGATCTAGAATGTTAGCATGGCTTGTTATGAGATTACAGCTCATTATCAGTGAATGGTTGACCGATTCGGTGATCTAGAACCTCAGAATGACTTGTTATGAGATTACAGCTCATTATCAACAAATGGTTGACCGATTCAGCGATCTAGAATATCAAAACAACTTGTTATGAGATTGTAACTCATTATCAGTGAACGGTTGACTGATTCAGTGATCTAGAATTTCAGAACGGCTTGTTATGAGATTGTAGATCATTATCAGCAAATGGTTGACTGATTCAACGATCTAGAACCTCAAAATGGCTTGTTATGAGATTGTAGCTTATTATCAGTGAACGGTTGACTGATTCGGTGATCTAGAATCTCAAAATGACTTGTTATGAGATTACAGCTCATTATCAATGAATGGTAAATGATTAAGTGATGTAGAACCTTAGAATAGGTTGTTATGAGATTACAGCTCATTATCAGTGAATGGTTACTGATTCAACTATCTAGAACCTCAGAACGACTTATTATGAGATTATAGCTCATTATCAACAAATAGTTGACCGATTTGGCAATCTAGAACCTCAGAACAACTTGTGATGAGATTGTAGCTCATTATCGGTGAATGGTTGACTGATTCGGTGATCTAGAATCTTAGAATGACTTGTTATGAGATGACAGCTCATTATCAATGAATGGTTGACTGATTCGGCAATCTAGAACCTCATAATGGCTTGTTATGAGATTACAGCTTATTATCAGTAAATGGTTGACCGATTCAGTGATCTAGAAGCTCAGAACAACTTGTTATGAGATTACAACTCATATCAGTGAACAGTTGACCGATTCAGTGATCTAGAACGTCAGAATGGCTTGTTATGAGATTACAGCTCATTATCAGTGAATAGTTGAATGATTCGATGATCTAGAACCTCAAAATGACTTGTTATGAGATTACAGCTCATTATCAACAAAATAGTTGACCGATTCGACGATCTAGAACCTCAAAATGACTTGTTATGAGATTGTAACTCATTATCAGCGAATGGTTGACCGATTCGGTGATATAGAATCTTAGAACGGCTTTTTATGAGATTGTAGATCATTATCAGCAAACAGTTGGCTGACTTGATGATCTAGAACCTCACAATGGCTTGTTATGAGATTGTAGCTCATTATCAGTGAATGGTTGACCGATTCGGTGATCTAGAATCTCAGAATGACTTATTATGAGATTACAGCTCATTATCAGTGAAGGTTGACTAATTCAGTGATCTAGAACCTTACAATGGCTTGTTATAAGATTACAGCTCATTATCAATGAACGACTGACTGATTTAATGATCTAGAACCTTAGAATGACTTGTTATGAAATTACAGCTCATTATCAACAAATGGTTGACCGATTCAGTGATCTAGAACCTCAGAATGACTTGTTATGAGATTACAACTCATGATCAGTGAACAGTTGACTAATTCGGCAATCTAGAACCTCAGAATGATTTGTTATGTGATTACAGCTCATTATCAGCAAATGATTGACCGATTTGATGATCTAGAACCTCAGAATGACTTGTTATGAGATTGTAGCTCATTATCAGCAAACGGTTGACCGATTTGGCGATCTAGAATCTTAGAATGACTTGTTATGACATTATAGCTCATTATCAGTGAACGGTTGACCGATTCGGAGATCTAGAACCTTAGAATAGCTTATTATGAGATGACAGCTCATTATCAGCAAACTGTTGACCAATTCATCGATCTAGAACCTCAAAATGACTTGCTATGAGATTGTAAATCATTATCAGCGAACAGTTGATCGATTCAATGATCTAGAATTTTAGAATGGCTTATGAGATTGTAGATCATTATCACCAAATGGTTGACTGATTCAATGATCTAGAACCTCAAAATGGCTTGTTACGAGTTTGTAGCTCATTATCAGCAAACGGTTGACCGATTCGGCGATCTAGAATCTATGAATGACTTGTTATGAGATTATAGCTCATTATCAGCGAACAGTTGACCGATTCAGTGATCTAGAACCTTAGAATGACTTGCTATGAGATTACACCTCATTATCAGTGAACAGTTGACTGATTCAATGATCTAGAACCTCAAAATAGCTTGTTATGAGATTACATTTCATTATCAGCAAACGGTTGACCGATTCGGTGATTTAGAACCTCAAAATGACTTGTTATGATATTACAACTCATTATCAATGAATGGTTGACCGATTCAGCAATCTAGAACCTCATAATGGCTTGTTATGAGATTATAGCTCATTATCAACAAACGGTTGACCGATTCAGTGATCTAGAACCTCAGAATAACTTGTTATGAGATTACAGCTCATTACCAGCGAATGGTTGACCGATTTAACAATCAAGAACCTCAAAAGTGTTAGAGTAATCATTAGTTTGCTTATTAATTAAATCATGTTGATTTAATTAATTAAGTTATTACTCTTTAGTGCTTAAGCTTTATTTTAGGTGTATTAAAAATTAATTCTTTTATTAATTATTAATGTGCAACCTAGCTTTTTTAGGCTTTAGGGTTTTGTTCACCTTTATAGGTTGAACCTTGTAATTCTTTTTTCATTAATTCAGATTATAATTTTGCTCTCACTTTTTGAGTAACTTCTGAGTTCTGCTTTTTCCTCCTTCTGCTTCTCTCTTGTAACAGGTTATTTGCATGCAGGTATTCTTGGCATTATGTGGATTTGTATTTCTCAAATCCTACATGGTATCAGAGCCACACTGCTGTTGCCTGGTCTGGGTTTTGTGAAGTTTTGATTCGAGGGCAAAAACCACAGCTTTTCTAGGGTTTCTTCTTCATTCTGGAAGAGACATTTTTTTCTGGAGCAATTTAAGCTAAAACGGACACCACCATTGCGCTCAGAAGGCCCGGGAGAGTTAATTTTCTAGGAAAATTTTTCTCTCTCCCAGGTCTTACAGCTCAAATTTTGAGGCAAAAAAAATTAAAAAATCAAAAAATTAGAAAAAAAAAACAAATTTTATTTTTTTACAAATTTTTTTTCAAAAAAATAAAAAAATATACCTTTTTCTAAAGTTTCTAAAAAGCTTTTGTAAAGTTTTTTTAAAAAAAACTTTGAAAGAAAAGGTGCGTACCTTTTGGAAAGGTACAATGTGTAGAATGTACAGGCATGATGTCATCATTTGTAGGTCAACATTTTGGCTTAAAATTGACGTCCATGAAACCGTCACACAGTTTTGACATTTCTTCAAAAAAGGCAGCCTTCAGTGTTTTGGCCATATCTTTTGTATACGGTGTCCGTTTTCAAAAAATAAAATATCGCCGAAAAGCTCTTTCCAAGCCGGAGATGATGATGCTAGTTTTGTATGCATATTTTCTCATTTGAGTATCTTTTTTTAGTGTCAAAGTTGCAGCTTCTGTTTCCCTTCTCTTTGCACCAGGTTTTGATCTAAATTCAATAAGGTCAGATTTCTCAGTTTGTTTTTCATTTAGAAGAGTTATCATGGGTTTTTCTACTCACCCTTTAGTTGTTATTCTGGAACGAGGTAATTATGAGTCATGGGCAAATGGTATACTTACACA
>MU225283.1:518078-537032 GCA_018584345.1 Thuja plicata | reverse complement strand
GAACCTTGTAATTCTTTTTTCATTAATTCAGATTATAATTTTGCTCTCACTTTTTGAGTAACTTCTGAGTTCTGCTTTTTCCTCCTTTTGCTTCTCTCTTGTAACAGGTTATTTGCATGCAGGTATTATTGGCATTCTGTAGATTTGTATTTATCAAATCCTACAAAAATGACTTTTTATGAGATTACATCTCATTATCAGCAAAATAGTTGACCGATTCAGCGATCTAGAACCTCAAAATGACTTGTCATGAGATTGTAACTCATTATCAGTGAACGGTTGACCGATTTGATGATCTAGAATCTCAGAATGACTTGTTATGAGATTGTAGATCATTATCAGCAAACGATTAACTGATTCGATGATCTAAAACCTCAAAATGGCTTGTTATGAGATTGTAGCTCATTATTAGTGAATGGTTGACTGATTCGGCGATCTAGAATCTCAGAATGACTTATTATGAGATTACAATTCATTATCAGTGAAGGTTGACCGATTCAGCAATCTAGAACCTCAGAATGGCTTGTTATAAGATTATAACTCATTATCAGCGAATGACTAATTGAGTCAATGATTTAAAACCTTAGAATGACTTGTTATGAGATTACAGCTCATTATCAGCAAACGGTTGATCGATTCAGTGATCTAGAACCTCAGAATGACTTGTTATGAGATTACAACTCGTGATCAGTGAACAGTTGACTAATTCGGCAATCTAGAATCTCAGAATGATTTATTATGAGATTACAATTTATTATCGGCAAACGGTTGACCGATTCGGTGATCTAGAACCTCAGAATGACTTGTTATGAGATTATAGCACATTATCAGCGAACAGGTGACCGATTCAATGATCTAGAATCTCAGAATGACTTGTTATGACATTATAGCTTATTATCAGCAAATGGTTGACCGATTCAGGGATCTAGAACCTCAGAATGGCTTATTATGAGATGACAACTCATTATCAGTGAATGGTTGACCGATTCGTTGATCTAGAACCTCAAAATGACTTGTTATGAGATTGTAACTCATTATCAGTGAACAGTTGACCGATTCGATGATCTAGAATCTTAGAATAGCTTGTTATATGATTGTAGATCATTATTACCAAATGGTTGACTGATTCAATGATCTAGAACCTTAAAATGGCTTGTCACGAGTTTGTAGCTCATTATCAGCGAACGGTTGACTGATTCAGTGATCTAGATTCTATAAATGACTTGTTATGAGATTACAGCTCATTATCAGTGAACGGTTGACCGATTCAGTGATCTGGAACCTTAGAACGACTTGTTATGAGATTACACCTCATTATCAGTGAACGGTTGACTGATTCAACGATCTAGAACCTCAGAATGGCTTGTTATGAGATTATATTTCATTATCAGCAAACGGTTGACCGATTCGGTGATCTAGAACCTCAAAATGACATGTTATGAGATTACAGCTCCTTATCAGTGAACGACTGACCGATTCGGCAATCTAGAACCTCATAATGGCTTGTTATGAGATTGCACCTTATTATTAGCAAATAATTGACTGATTCGGTAATCTAGAGCCTTAAAATGACTTGTTATGAGATTACAACTCATTATCAGTGAATGGTTGACCGATTCGATGATCTAAAACCTCAAAATGACTTGTTATGATATTACAGCTCATTATCATAAAAATAGTTGACTGATTCGGTGATCTAGAACCTCAAAATGACTTGTTATGAGATTACAGCTCATTATCAGCGAACGGTTGACCGATTCGGCGATCTAGAATCTCAGAACGGCTTGTTATGAGATTGTAGATCATTATCAGCAAATGGTTGACTGATTTGACAATCTAGAACCTCAAAATGACTTGTTATGAGATTGTAGCTCATTATCAGTGAATGGTTAACTGATTCGACAATCTAGAATCTCAGAATGACTTATTATGAGATTACAGCTCATTATCAGTGAAGGTTGACCGATTCAATGATCTAGAATCTTTGAATGGCTTGTTATAAGATTACAGCTCATTATCAGCAAACGACTGACTGATTTAATGATCTAGAACCTTAGAATGGCTTGTTATGAGATTACAACTCATTATCAGCAAACGGTTGATCGATTCAATGATCTAGAACCTCAGAATGACTTATTATGAGATTACAACTCATGATTAGTGAACAGTTGACTAATTTGGAAATCTAGAACCTTAGAATGATTTGTTATGAGATTACAGCTCATTATCAGCAAACAGTTGACCGATTCGGTGATCTAGAACCTCAAAATGACTTGTTATGAGATTGTAGCTCATTATCAGTGAACAGTTGACCGATTCGGTGATCTAGAATCTCAGAATGACTTGTTATGACATTATAGCTCATTATCAGTGAACAGTTGACCAATTTGAGGATCTAGAACCTCAGAATGACTTATTATGAGATGATAGCTCATTTTCAGTGAACAGTTGACTGATTCACCGATCTAGAACCTCAAAATGACTTGTTATGAGATTGTAACTCATTATCAGCAAATGGTTGACCGATTTGATGATCTAGAATCTTAGAATGGCTTGTTATGAGATTGTAGATCATTACCACCAAATGGCTGACTGATTCAATGATCTAGAACCTCAAAATGGCTTGTTACGAGTTTGTAGCTCATTATCAGTGAACGATTGACTGATTCAACGATCTAGAATCTATGAATGACTTGTTATGAGATTACAGCTCATTATCATCAAACAGTTGACCGATTCAGTGATCTAGAACCTCAGAATGGCTTGTTATGAGATTACACCTTATTATCAGTGAATGGTTGACTGATTCAACGATTTAGAACCTTAGAATGGCTTGTTATGAGATTACATTTCATTATCAGCAAATGATTGACCGATTCGGCGATCTAGAACCTCAGAATGACTTATTATGAGATTATAGCTCATTATCAGTGAATGGTTGACCAATTTGGTAATCTAGAACCTCAGAATGACTTGTTATGAGATTACAGCTTATTATGAGAAAATAGTTGATCAATTCGGCGATCTAGAACCTCAGAATGACTTGTTATGAGAGTGTAACTCATTGTCAGTGAATGGTTGACCGATTTGGTGATCTAGAATCTCAGAATGGCTTGTTATGAGATTATAGCTCATTATCAGCAAATAGTTGACTGATTCGGTGATCTAGAACCTCAGAATGGCTTGTTATGAGATTACAGCTCATTATTAAAAAATGGTTGACCGATTCGATGATGTAGAACCTCAGAATGACTTGTTATGAGATTACAACTCATTATCAGCAAATGGTTGACCGATTCAGCAATCTAGAACCTCAGAATGACTTGTTATGAGATTGTAACTCATTATCAGTGAACGGTTGACTGATTTGGTGATCTAGAATCTTAGAATGACTTGTTATGAAATTACAGCTCATTATGATCGAATAGTTGACCAATTTGGTGATTTAGAACCTCAGAATGGCTTGTTATGAGATTATAGCTCATTATCAGCAAATGGTTGACTGATTCAGTGATCTAAAACCTTAAAAAGGCTTGTTATGAGATTACAACTTATTATTAGTGAATGGTTGACCGATTAGGTGATCTAGAACCTCAGAATGGCTTGTTATGAGACTATAGCTCATTATCAGTGAATGGTTGACTGATTCGATGATCTAGAACCTCAGAATGACTTGTTATAAGATTACAGCTCATTATCAGTAAATGGTTGACTGATTCAGTGATCTAGAACCTTAAAATGACTTGTTATGAGATTGTAACTCATTATCAGTGAACGGTTGACCGATTTGGCGATCTAAAATCTTAGAATGACTTATTATGAGATTATAGATCATTATCAGCAAAGGGTTGACTGATTCAATGATCTAGAAGCTCAAAAAAGGTTTTTATGAGACTGTAGCTCATTATCAGTGAACAGTTGACCGATTCCATGATCTAGAATCTTAGAATAACTTGTTATGAGATTATAGCTCATTATTAGCAAACGGTTGACCGATTCAGTGATGTAGAACCTCAGAATGGCTTGTTTTGAGATTACAACTCATTATCAGTGAATGGTTGACTGATTCAATGATCTAAAATCTCAAAATGACTTGTTATGAGATTACAACTCATTATCAACTAACAATTGACCGATTCAGTGATCTAGAACCTCTGAATAACTTGTTATGAGATTATAGCTCATTATCAGTGAACGGTTGACCAATTCGGCAATTTAGAACCTCAGAGTGGCTTGTTATGAGATTACAGCTCATTATTAGCAAACAGTTGACCGATTCGGTGATCTAGAACCTTAAAATGACTTTTTATGAGATTGTAGCTCATTATTAGTGAACGATTGACTGATTATATGATCTAGAACCTCAGAATGACTTATTATGAGATTACAACTCATTATCAGTGAACAGTTGACCGATTCGGCAATCTAGAACCTCAAAATGACTTGTTATGAGATTACAGCTCATTATCAATAAACGGTTGATCAATTCAACAATCTAGAACCTCAGAATGGCTTGTTATGAGATTACAACTTATTATCAACAAACGGTTGACCAATTACAGCAAATGGTAGATCATTATCAACAAACGATTGACTAATTCGATGACCTAGAACCTAAAAATGGCTTGCTACGAGATTGTAGCTCATTATCAGTGAATGGTTGACCGATTCGGCGATCTAGAATCTCAGAATGACTTATTATGAGATTACAGCTCATTATCAGTGAAGGTTGACCGATTCGACAATCTAGAACCTCAGAATGGCTTGTTATAAGATTAGTACTCATTATCAGTGAATGACTGACTAATTCAATGATCTAGAACCATAGAACGACTTGTTATGAGATTAAAACTCATTATCAGCAAACGGTTGACCGATTCAGTGATCTAGAACCTCAAAATGACTTGTTATGAGATTACAATTCATGATCAGTGAACAGTTGACTAATTCGGCAATCTAGAACCTCAGAATGATTTGTTATGAGATTGTAGATCATTATCACCAAATGGTTGATTGATTCAATGATTTAGAACCTCAAAATGGCTTGTTACAAGTTTGTAGCTCATTATCAGTGAACGGTTGACCGATTCGGTGATCTAGAATCTATGAATGACTTGTTATGAGATTACAGCTCATTATCAGTGAATGGTTGACCGATTTAGTGATCTAGAACCTCAGAATGGTTTGTTATGAGATTACACCTCGTTATTAGTGAATGGTTGACCGATTCAGTGATCTAAAACCTTAGAATGACTTGTTATGAGATTACAGCTCATTATCAGTGAACGGTTGACCAATTCGACGATCTAGAACCTCAGAATGGCTTGTTATGAGATTACAACTCATTATCAGTGAACGGTTGATCAATTCGATAATCTAGAACCTCAGAATGGCTTGTTATGAGATTACAGCTCATTATCAACAAAAGATTGACCGATTCAGCAATCTAGAACCTCAAAATGACTTATTATGAGATTGTAGCTCATTATCAGCGAACGGTTGACTGATTCGGTGATCTCAAATCTCAGAATGACTTGTTATGAGATTACAGCTCATTATTAGTGAACGGTTGACCGATTCGGCGATCTATAATGTCAGAATGGCTTGTTATGAGATTATAGCTCATTATCAGCGAATAGTTGACCGATTCGGTGATCTAGAACCTCAGAATGACTTGTTATGAGATTACACCTTATTATTAGCAAACAGTTGATCGATTCAGCAATCTAAAACCTTAAAACCACTTGTTATGAGATTGTAACTCATTATCAGCGAATGGTTGACCGATTCAGCGATCTAGAATCTTAGAACGACTTGTTATGAGATTGTAGATCATTATCAGCAAATGGTTGACTGATTCAACGATCTAGAACTTCAAAATAGCTTGTTATGAGATTATAGCTCATTATTAGCGAACAGTTGACTGATTCGATGATCTAGAATCTCAAAATGACTTGTTATGAGATTACAGCTCATTATTAGTGAATGGTTGACTGATTCAGTGATCTAGAATCTCAAAATAGCTTATTATGAGATTACAACTTATTATCAACAAATAGTTGACTGATCAAATGATCTAAAACCTCAAAATGGCTTGTTATGAGATTACAGCTCATTATCAGCAAACAGTTGAACGATTCGGTGATCTAGAACCTTAGAATGACTTGTTATGAGATTACAACTCATTATTAGCTAATGGTTGACCAATTCGGTAATCTAGACCATCAGAATGACTTGTTATAAGATTATAGCTTATTATCAGCAAACGGTTGACCGATGCGGTGATCTAGAACCTTGGAATGACTTGTTATGAGATTGTAGCTCATTATCAGCGAACGGTTGACCAATTTGGTGATCTAAAATCTCAGAATGACTTGTTATGAGATTACAGCTCATTATCAGTGAATAGTTGATCGATTCAGTGATCTAGAACCATAGAATGGCTTGTTATGAGATTACAACTCATTATTAGTAAACGATTGACTGATTCAGTGATCTAGAACCTCAGAACAACTTGTTATGAGATTACAGCTCATTATCAGTGAACAGCTGATTGATTTAGTGATCTAGAACTTTAGAATGGATTTTTATGAGATTACAACTCATTATCAGTGAACAGTTAACCGATTCAGCAATCTAGAACCTCAGAATGACTTATTATGAGATTACAGCTCATTATCAGCAAACAGTTGACTGATTCCATGATCTAGAACCTCAAAATGACTTGTTATGAGATTGTAACTCATTATCAGTGAACGGTTGACTGATTCCGCGATCTAGATCCTTAGAATGACTTGTTATGAGATTGTAGATCATTATCAACAAACGGTTGAGTCATTCGATGATCTAGAACCTCAAAACAACTTATTATGAGATTGTAGCTCATTATCAGTGAATGATTGACCGATTCGGTGATCTAAAATCTCAGAATGACTTGTTATGAGATTACAGCTTATTATCAGTGAAGAGTTGACCAATTTAACGATCTAGAACCTCAAAATGACTTGTTATGAGATTATAGCTCATTATCAGCGAACAGTTGACTGATTTAATGATCTAAAATCTCAGAATGGCTTGTTATAAGATTACAGCTCATCATCAGCAAATGGTTGACTGATTCGGCGATCTAGAACCTCAGAATGACTTGTTATGAGATTACAACTCATTATCAGCAAACGGTTGACCAATTTGGCAATCTAGAACCTCAGAATGGCTTGTTATGAGATTACAGCTCATTATCAGCAAACGGTTGACTGATTCAGTGATCTAGAACCTCAGAATGACTTGTTATAAGATTGTAGCTCATTATCAGCGAATGATTGACTGATTCAGTGATCTAGAATCTTAGAATGACTTGTTATGAGATTATAGCTCATTATCAGTGAATGGTTGACTGATTTGGCGATCTAAAACCTCAGAATGACTTGTTATTAGACTACAACTCATTATCAGCAAACAGTTGACCGATTCAGCGATCTAGAACCTCAGAATGGCTTGTTATGAGATTACAGCTCATTATCAGTGAACGGTTGATCAATTCGGCAATCTAGAACCTCAGAACGGCTTGTTATGAGATTACAGCTCATTCTCAGCAAACGATTGACTGATTCGGCAATCTAGAACCTCAAAATGACTTGTTATGAGATTATAGCTCATTATCAGTGAACGGTTGACTGATTCGGTGATCTAGAATCTCAGAATGACTTGTTATGAGATTACAGCTCATTATTAGTGAACAGTTGACCGATTCAGTGATCTATAATGTCAGAATGGCCTGTTATGAGATTATAGCTCATTATCAGCGAATAGTTGACCGATTCGGTGATCTAGAACCTTAGAATGACTTGTTATGAGATTACAGCTTATTATTAGCAAACGGTTGACCGATTCAACAATCTAGAACCTTAAAACCACTTGTTATGAGATTGTAACTCATTATCAGCGAGCGGTTGACCGATTCGGTGATCTAGAATCTCAGAACAACTTGTTATGAGATTGTAGATCATTATCAGCAAATGGTTGACTGATTCAATGATCTAGAACCTCAAAATGGCTTGTTATGAGATTATAGCTCATTATTAGCGAATAGTTGACCGATTCGACGATCTAGAATCTCAAAATGACTTGTTATGAGATTACAGCTCATTATTAGTGAACGGTTGACTGATTCAGTGATCTAGAACCTCAAAATGGCTTATTATGAGATTATAACTCATTATCAACAAACAGTTGACTGATCCAATGATCTAAAACCTCAAAATAGCTTATTGTGAGATTACAACTCATTATCAGCAAACGGTTGACCGATTTGGTGATCTAGAACCTCAGAATGACTTGTAATGAGATTATAGCTCATTATTAGCTAATGGTTGACCAATTTGGTAATCTAGAATATTAGAATGGCTTGTTATAAGATTATAGCTTATTATCAGCAAACGGTTGACCGATGCGGTGATCTAGAACCTTGGAATGACTTGTTATGAGATGGTAGCTTATTATCAGTGAATGGTTGACCTATTCACCGATCTAGAATCTCAGAATGACTTGTTATGAGATTATAGCTTATTATCAGTGAATGGTTGACCGATTCGGCCATCTAGAACCTCAAAATGGCTTGTTATGAGATTACAGCTCATTATAAGCAAAAAGTTGATTGATTTGACAATCTAGAACCTTAGAATAGCTTGTTATGAGATTACAGCTCATTATCAGTGAATGATTGACCAATTCGATGATTTAGAACCTCAGAATGGCTCATTATGAGATTTCAGCTCATTATCAGTGAACGGTTGACCGATTTGGTGATCTAGAACCTCAGAATGACTTGTTATGAGATTACAGATCATTTTCAGCAAACAGTTGACCGATTCAGTGATCTAGAACCTCAGAATGGCTTGTTATGAGATTACAGCTCATTATCAGCGAAGGATTGACCGATTTGGTGATCTAGAACCTCAGAATAACTTATTATGAGATTACAGCTCATTATCAAAACATAGTTGACCGATTCGGTGATCTAAAACCTCAGAATGGCTTGTTATGAGATTATAGCTCATTATCAGCAAATGGTTGACCGATTCAGTAATCTAGAACCTTAGAATGACTTGTTATGGGATTGTAGCTCATTATTAGCGAATAGTTGACCGATTCGGTGATCTAGAATCTTATAATGATTTGTTATGAGATCTTAGCTCATTATCAGTGAATGGCTGACTGATTTAGCGATCTAGAACCTCAAAATGGCTTGTTATGAGATTACAGTTCATTATCAACAAACGGTTGACCAATTCGGCAATGTAGTACCTCAGAATGACTTGTTATGAGATTGTAGCTCATTATCAGTGAAAGGTTGACCGATTCAGCGATCTAAAATCTCAGAATGACTTGTTATGAGATTATAGATAATTATCAGTGAATGATGGACTGATTCAGTGATTTAGAATGTTAGAATGGCTTGTTATGAGATTACATCTCATTACTGGCAAATGATTGACCGATTCGGCGATCTAGAACCTCAGAACAGCTTGTTATGAGATTACAACTCATTATCAGCGAATGGTTCACTGATTCGGCGATCTAGAAGCTTATAATGGTTTGTTATGATATTGTAACTCATTATAAGCGAATGGTTGACCGATTCAGTGATCTAAAATCTCAGAATGGCTTGTTATGAGATTGTAGCTCATTATCAGCAAATGGTTGACCGATTCGGCAAGCTAGAACCTCAGAATAACTTGTTATAAGATTATAGCTCATTATCAATGAATGGTTGATTGATTCGGTGATCTAGAATCTCAGAATGACTTGTTATGAGATTATAACTCATTATCAGTGAACGGTTGACCGATTCAGTGATCTAGAACCTTAGAATGGCTTGTTATGAGATTACAGCTCATTATCAGGAAATAGTTGACCGATTTGGCAATCTAGAACCTCAGAACAACTTGTTATGAGATTACAGCTCATTATCAGTGAACAGTTGACCAATTCAATGATCTAGAACCTCATAACGGCTTGTTATGATATTACAGCTCATTATCAGTGAATGGTTGACCGATTTGGTGATCTAGAACCTTAGAATGACTTATTATATGATTACAACTCATTATCAGCAAACAGTTGACCGATTCGGCAATCTAGAACCTCAGGATAGCTTATTATGAGATTACAGCTCATTATCAGCGAACGGTTGACCGATTCTATGATCTAGAACCTTAGAATGGCTTGTTATGAGATTATAGCTCATTATCAGTGAATGGTTGACTGATTCGGTGATCTAGACCCTCAGAATGGATTTTTATTAGATTATAACTCATTATCAGCAAACGGTTGACCGATTCGATGATCTTGAACCTCAAAATGACTTGTTATGAGATTGTAACTCATTATCAGCGAACGATTGACTGATTCAGCAATCTAGAATCTCATAATGACTTCTTATGAGATTGTAGATCATTATCAGCAAATCGTTGATTAATTTGATGATCTAGAACCTCAAAATGGCTTGTTATGAGATTGTAGCTCATTATCAGTAAATAGTTGATCGATTCGGCAATCTAGAATCTCAGAATGACTTGTTATAAGATTACAGCTCATTATCAGTGAATGGTTGACCAATTTAGTGATTTAGAACCTCAAAATGGCTTGTTATGAGATTATAGCTCATTATCAGCAAACTGTCAACTGATTTAACGATCTAGAACCTCAAAATGGCTTGTTATGAGATTACAGCTCATTATTAGCGAACGGTTGACCGATTCTGTGATCTAGAACCTCAGAATAACTTGTTATGAGATTACAACTCATTATCAGTAAATGGTTGACTGATTCAGTGATCTAGAACCTCAGAATGGCTTGTTATAAAATTATAACTTATTATTAGCGAACAGTTGACCGTTTTGGTGATCTAGAACCTCATAATGGCTTATTATGAGATTATAGCTCATTAGCATCAAACAGTTGACCGGTTCGGCAATCTAGAACCTCAAAATGACTTGTTATGAGATTATAGCTCATTATCAGTGAATGGTTGACCAATTTGACGATCTAGAATCTCAAAATGGCTTGTTATAAGATTATAGCTCATTATCAGTGAATGATTGACCGATTCGGTGATCTAGAACCTCAAAATGGCTTGTTATAAGATTATAGCTCATTATCAGCAAATGGTTGACGGATTTGGCGGTCTAGAACTTCAGAATGGCTTGTTATGAGATTACAACTTATTATCAGTGAACATTTGACTGATTCAGCGATCTAGAACCTCAGAATGGCTTGTTATGAGATTATAACTCATTATCAGCAAATGGTTGACTGATTTGGCGATCTAGAATCTCAAAATGACTTGTTATGAGATTACAGCTCATTATCAGCAAATGGTTGACCAATTTGGCAATCTAGAACCTCAGTATGGCTTATTATGAGATTATAACTCATTATCAGCAAACACTTGACCGATTCGGTGATCTAGAACCTCAGAACAACTTGTTATGAGATTGTAGCTCATTATCATCAAACGGTTGACCGATTCGGTGATCTAGAATCTCAGAATAACTTGTTATGAGATTACAGCTCATTATCAATGAATGGTTGACCGATTCAGTGATCTAGATCCTTAGAATGGCTTGTTATGAGATTATAGCTCATTATCAGCAAATAGTTGACCGATTTGGCAATCTAGAACCTCATCACAGCTTGTTATGAGATTACAGCTCATTATCACTGAATGGTTGACTGATTCAGCAATCTAGAACCTTAGAACAGTTTGTTATGATATTACAGCTCATTATCAGCAAACGGTTGACCAATTTGGCGATCTAGAACCTCAGAATGACTTGTTATGAAATTATAGCTCATTATCAGCAAAATGGTTGACCGATTCAGCGATCTAGAACCTCAAAATGACTTGTTATGAGATTGTAACTCATTATCAGCAAACGGTTGACTGATTCATCGATCTAGAATCTTAGAACAACTTGTTATGAGATTGTAGATCATTATCAGCAAACAGTTCCTTGATTCGATGATCTAGAACCTCAAAATAGTTTTTTATGAGATTACAGCTCATTATTAGTGAACAATTGACCGATTCAGTGATCTAGAATCTTAGAATGACTTATTATGAGATTAAAGCTCATTATCATCAAACGGTTGACTTATTCAGCGATCTAGAACCTTAGAATGGCTTGGTATGAGATTACAGCTCATTATTAGCGAAAAGTTGACTGATTCAATGAACTAGAACCTCAGAATGGCTTGTTATAAGATTACAACTCATTATCAGCAAACGGTTGACTAATTCGGCAATATAGAACCTTAGAATTACTTTTTATGAGAGTATAGCTCATTATCAGTGAATGAGTGATGAATTCGGCAATCTGGAACCTCAGAACGGCTTGTTATGAGAATACAGCTTATTATCAGCAAATGGTTGACTGATTTGGTGATCTAGAACCTCAGAATGACTTGTTATAAGATTGTAGCTCATTATCAGTGAACGGTTAACCGATTTGGTGATCTAGAATCTTAGAATGAGATTATAGCTCATTACTAGCAAACGGTTGACCGATTTGGCACCCAGAACCTCAGAATGGCTTGTTATGAGATTACAGCTCATTATCAATAAACGGTTGACCAATTCGGCAATCTAGAACCTCAGAATGGCTTGTTATGAGATTATAGCTGATAATCAGCAAACGGTTGATCGATTCGGTGATCTAGAACCTCAGAACAGCTTTTTATGAGGTTATAGCTCATTATCAGCAATAGGTTGACTGATTCGACAATCTAAAACCTTAGAATGACTTGTTATAAGATTATACCTCATTATCAGTGAATGGTTGACCGATTCGATGATCTAGAATCTTAGAATGACTTTTTATGAGATTACAGCTCATTATCAGAAACGGTTGACCAATTCAGTGATCTAGAACCTCAGAATGGCTTATTATGAGATTACAGCTCATTATTAGCAAACGGTTGACCGATTCGGCGATCTAGAACCTCAGAATAGCTTGTTATGAGATTATAGTTTATTACCAGCGAACGGTTGACCGATTTGGTGATCTAGAACCTTAGAATGGCTTGTTATGAGATTATAGCTCATTATCAGTGAATGGTTGACCGATTCGGTGATCTAGAATCTCATAATGACTTGTTATGAGATTGTAGATCATTATCAACAAACGGTTGACTGATTTAACGATCTAGAATCTCAAAATGGCTCATTATGAGATTTTAGCTCATTATCAGCGAACGGTTGACCGATTCAGCGATCTAGAATCTCAGAATGAATTTTTATGAGATTACAGCTTATTATCAGTGAACGGTTGACCAATTCAGTGATCTAGAACCTCATAATAACTTGTTATGAGATTACAGCTCATTATCAATGAATGGTTGACTGATTCAATGATCTAGAACCTTAGAACGGCTTGTTATGAGATTAAAGCTCATTATCAGCAAACGGTTGACCGGTTCAGTGATCTACAACCTCAGAATGACTTGTTATGAGATTACAGCTCATTATAAGTGAACGGTTGACCAATTCAACAATCTAGAACCTCAGAATGGCTTCTTATGAGATTACAGCTCATTATCAGCAAATGGTTGACTGATTCGGCGATCTAGAACCTCAGAATAACTTGTTATGAGATTGTAGCTCATTATCAATGAACGATTAACTGATTCGGTGATCTAGAATCTCAGAATGACTTATTATCAGATTATAACTCATTATCAGTGAACGGTTGACCGATTCGGTGATCTAGAACCTCAAAATGGCTTGTTATGAGATTACAGCTCATTATCAGCAAATTGTTGACCGATTCAGTGATTTAGAACCTCAGAATGATTTGTTATGAGATTACAACTCATTATCAGTGAACGGTTGACTGATTCGGTGATCTAAAACTTTACACTGGCTTATTGTTAGATTATAGCTCATTATTAGCAAATGATTGACCGCTTTGACAATCGAGAACCTCATAATGACTTGTTATGAGATTGTAGCTCAATATCAGTGAACGGTTGACCAATTCAGCGATCTAGAATCTCAAAATGACTTGTTTTGAGATTATAACTCATTATCAGTGAACAGTTGACCGATTCGGCGATCTAGAACTTTAGAATGGTTTGTTATGAGATTATAGCTCATTGTCATAAACGGTTGACCGATTCAGTGATCTAGAACCTTAAAACGGCTTGTTATGAGATTATAGCTCATTATCAGTGAACAGTTGACTGATTCAGTGATCTAGAACCTTAGAACAGCTTGTTATGAGATTACAACTCATTATCAATGAACAGTTAACTTATTCAGTGATCTAGAATCTCAGAATCACTTGTTATGAGATTACAGCTCATTATTAGCAAATGGTTGACCTATTCAGCAATCTAGAACCTCAAAATGACTTGTTATGAGATTGTAACTCATTAGTAGTGAACGGTTGACCGATTCAGCAATCTAGAATCTCAGAATAGCTTGTTATGAGATTGTAGATCATTATCAGCAAATAGTTGACTGATTCAATGATCTAGAGCTTCAAAATGGCTTGTTATGAGATTGTAGCTCATTATCAGTGAACGGTTGACCAATTTGGCAATCTAGAATCTCAGAATGACTTATTATAAGATTACAACACATTATCAGTGAATGGTTGACCGATTCAGCGATCTAGAACCTTAGAATGGCTTGTTATGAGATTATAGCTCATTATCAGTGAACGGTTGACTGATTCAATAATCTAGAACCTTAGAATGGCTTGTTATGAGATTACAACTCATTATCAGCAAACGGTTGATCGATTCAGTGATCTGGAACCTCAGAATGATTTATTATGATATTACAGCTCATTATCAATGAATGGTTGACTAATTCGGCAATCTAGAACCTCAGAATGACTTGTTATGAGATTACAGCTCATTATCAACAAATGTTGAATGATTCGGCGATCTAGAACCTCAAAATGACTTGTTATGAGATTGTAGCTCATTATCAATGAACGGTTGACTGATTCGGTGATCTAGATTCTCAGAATGACTTGTTATGAAATTATAGCTCATTATCAACAAATGGTTGACCGATTCGGTGATCTAGAACCTCAGAATGACTTGTTATGAGATTACAGCTTATTATCAACAAACGGTTGACCGATTCGGTGATCTAGAACCTCAAAATGGCTTGTTATAAGATTATAGCTCTTTGTCAGCTAACGATTTACCGATTCGGCGATCTAGAACCTCATAACGGCTTGTTATGAGATTACAGCTCATTATCAGTAAATAGTTGACCAATTCGGCGATCTAGAACTTCAGAATGACTTGTTATGAGATTACAGCTCATTATCAACAAATGGTTGACCGATTCGGTGATCTAAAACCTCAAAATAACTTGTTATGAGATTGTAACTCATTATCAGCGAACGGTTAACTGATTTAGTGATCTAGAATCTCAGAATGGCTTGTTGTGAGATTGTAGATCATTATCAGCAAATAGTTGACTGATTCGATGATCTAGAACCTCAAAATGGCTTGTTATGAGATTGTAGCTCATTATCAATGAACTGTTGACCGATTTGGAAATCTAGAATCTCAGAATGACTTGTTATGAGATTACAGGTCATTATCAGTGAACGGTTAACTGATTCAATGATCTAGAACCTCAGAATGGCTTGTTATGATATTACAACTCATTATCAGTGAACGGTTGACTGATTCAACAATCTAGAACCTTAGAATGGCTTGTTATGAGATTACAGCTCATTATCAACAAATAGTTGACCGATTTGGCAATCCAGAACCTCAAAATAATTTGTTATGAGATTACAACTCATTATTAGTGAACGATTGACCAATTTGGCAATCTAGAACCTAAGAATGGCTTGTTATGAGATTACAACTCATTATCAGCAAACAGTTGACCGATTTGGCGATCTAGAACCTCAGAATGACTTGTTATGAGATTGTAGCTCATTATCAGCAAACCGTTGACTGATTCAGTGATCTAGAATCTCAGAATGACTTGTTATGAGATTACAGCTCATTATCAGTGAATGGTTGACCGATTCGGCAACTTAGAACCTCAGAATAGCTTTTTATGAGATTACAACTCATTATCAACAAATGGTTGACCGATTCAGTGATCTAGAACCTCAGAATGGCTTGTTATGAGATGACAGCTCATTGACTGATTCGGCGATCTAGAACCTTAGAATGGCTTGTTATGAGATTACAACTCATTATCAATGAACGGTTGATCAATTTGGTGATCTAGAACCTCAGAATGACTTGTTATGAGATTACAGGTCATTATCAGCAAACGGTTGATCGATTCGGCAATCTAGAAGCTCAAAATGACTTGTTATGAGATTGTAACTCATTATTAGTGAACGGTTGACCGATTCAGCGATCTAGAATCTCAGAATGGTTGTTATGAGATTGTAGATCATTATCAGCAAATGGTTGACTGATTTAACAATCTAGAACCTCAAAATAGCTTTTTATGAGATTGTAGATCATTATTAGTGAATGGTTGACCGATTCGGCGATCTAGAATCTCAGAATGACTTGTTATGAGATTATAGCTCATTATCAGTGAACGGTTGACCGCTTCAATGATCAAAAATCTTAGAATGGCTTGTTATGAGATTACAACTCATTATCAGCGAACGATTGACTGATTCAATGATCTAGAACCTCAGAATGACTTTTTATGAGATTATAACTTATTATCAGCAAACGGTTGACCAATTTAGCAATCTAGAACCTCAGAATGACTTGTTATGAGATTACAGCTCATTATCAATGAACGGTTGACCAATTCCATAATCTAGAACCTCAGAATGGCTTGTTATGAGATTACAACTCATTATCAACAAACGGGTGATTGATTTGGTGATCTAGAACCTCAGAATGACTTGTTATGAGATTGTAGCTCATTATCAACGAACGGTTGACTGATTCAGTTATCTAGAATCTCAGAATGACTTGTTATGAGATTATAGCTCATTATCAGCGAATGGTTGACCGATTCGGCGATCTAGAACCTTAGAATGAATTGTTATGAGATTATAGCTCATTATCAGGAAATGGTTGACCGATTCAGTGATCTAGAACCTTAGAATAGCTTGTTATTAGATTACAGCTCATTATCGGTGAATGGTTGACTGATTCGGCGATCTAGAACCTAAGAATGGCTTGTTATGAGATTACAGCTTATTATCAGCAAACGGTTGACTGATTTGACAATCTAGAACCTTAGAATGACTTGTTATGAGATTGTAGCTCATTATTAGCAAATGGTTGACTGATTTGATGATCTAGAATCTCAGAATGACTTGTTATGAGATTATAGCTCATTATCAGTGAACGATTGACCGATTCGGTGATCTAGAACCTCAGAATGGCTTGTTATGAGATTATAGCTCATTATCAGCAAATAGTTGACTGATTTGGAGATCTAGAACCTTAGAATGGCTTGTTATGAGATTACATCTTATTATCAATGAACGGTTGACCGATTCAGCAATCTAGAACCTCAGAATGGCTTGTTATGAGATTACAGCTCATTATCAGTGAACGGTTGACCAATTCGGCGATTTAGAACCTTAGAATGACTTGTTATGAGATTACAACTCATTATCAGTAAACGGTTAACTAATTCAGCAATCTAGAACCTTAAAATGACTTGTTATGAGATTATAACTTATTATCAGTGAACGGTTGACCGATTCGGTGATCTAGAATCTCAGAATGGCTTGTTATGAGATTGTAGATCATTATCAGCAAATGGTTGACTGATTTGATGATCTAGAACCTCAGAATGACTTGTTATAAGATTATAACTCATTATCAGCAAATGGTTGACCGATTCAGCAATCTAGAATCTCAGAATGACTTGTTATGAGATTGTAGCTCATTATTAGTGAACAGTTGACCGATTTGGTGATCTAGAATCTTAGAATGACTTGTTATGAGATTACAGCTCATTATTAGTGAACAGTTGACCAATTCAACGATCTAGAACCTCAGAATATCTTTCTATGAGATTACATCTCATTATCAGCAAACAGTTGACCGACTCGGGGATCTAGAACCTCAGAATAGCTTGTTATGAGATTACAACTCATTATCTGTGAACGGTTGACTGATTCGGTGATCTAGAACCTCAGAATGGCTTGTTATGAGATTACAGCTCATTATCAGCGAACGATTGACCGATTTGGTGATCTAGAACCTCAGAATGACTTGTGTATGCCTCTCTTTTTGATTCCCACAGCTTCCTAAAGGCGAGGGTTAGTAGCAAAGGTTTCACAAATGAATGCAAATTAGGTATATAATGACTACTAAATGAATACTAGAAATGTGGTCAATAAAATGTACAAGCAAGAGAAAGGAAGACAAATAAATGCAAACCCCACGATGCTTGAAGCTTCTATTGTTTCTCTGTACTCCTTCCAAAATGCTGTTCTTGATGTTCAGTATTGGTGGGGTAGCGTCTATGACTTGAGAAGCGTTGAGAATTTGATAATTGAAATGTGTGTGTGTGGTCGCAAGATGGCTTGAATGCTAGAACCAAACTGACGGAGTAATGACGCACAAGAGCTTGAAATCTTGGACCCTTCAAATGGTTATGAAGGGTTTATTATATAGGAATTGGTGATGATATGAAAGGTTGAGATCAATCCCAGAGATGGGGAGATGAGCGGTTGAGATCAAAAGGAACAGGAGAGGTCCTCAATAAACTCCACCTCTTCATTTGGTAAAGAGGAGATAGAGTTTGGTTAACTGAAGAGCTAATTATGAGTTACCTTTTTGAACTGAAGAGCTGGGTGAAGTTACCCATGTGGACTGGAGAGATGGGTGGAGTAACCCATGTGATCTGATTGGAGTTATCTCTTTGAAGATAAATAAATATTTAATTCATTTATTTAATAATTATTTTCAACATGTGAG
>MU225283.1:477173-514195 GCA_018584345.1 Thuja plicata | reverse complement strand
TGCATGTGTTAGTTAGAAAGAAGTTAGTTTGGATAGATGTGCTCTGAGATTGATCTAATAGAATTTGATGATAGAAAAGTTTTCTTTTTGCATTTTTTGGATAGATATGAACTGATAGAAAGGATGAGCATCTTGTCATAATTGTCATCATTGCATCTTTTTTGTATTTTCTGATATTCTGGAAGAGCGTCGAATGATCCAGATCACATACCACCTGGATACTGCCATGACCTCTTGATAGCGGAAGGAGTAGAGAGATTGAATAGAGAGAGACCCATAGTGCACCCAAATATTGACCATCTGGATTCAACTATGTTCCCTATTTGAAAAGAAAGAGAGCCAAAAACACCCAGATATTGACCATTTGGATACCGCTTGTTCTCTGAGTTAATCTAAAGCAAAGAAACCAAGATAGAACTCCTATGTACCCAGAGTCCATCGGGATAACATTGTGAGCTCTTGATTTCTGAAAAGGAAAGCCAAACAAACAAGATAGAACTCCTACGCCTGTAGAGTCCATCTGGATAGCATTGTGAGCTCTTGTTTGTAACATAAAGGGAAAGACCATAGAAACCAAGATAGAACTCCAAAGTAACTCAGAGTCCATCTGAATATTGCTGTGAGCTCTTGATTCTATAAAGCAAATAAGAAAAATAAAAGAGAAAGAATGTCCAATTCTTTCCCAGGTTTAAGTTCAGATCGTGAAACTGCGTGGCTGCCAAATAAGTGACAACACCTACCACATTTATCCTAAATCATCATGGCCTGAAATCAAAATGAACATTCAATAAAGAGCAATTAAAGAAAATAAGTCATGATCTATCATAGCTACTCTCCTCACATGGTGGATCCTGGAGTAGCGTAAGAACATAACCCCAAAATATAGACTGACATCTGACTGACTTGACTGACCTAGTCAACATTTTTGTGTGGTTTCTTGATGTAGTTGGATTATCATGATTGGCTCAAACTCTTTGGATAGGCTTGATTGGCTTGATTGCTTTGATCGCGTTGGCAGCTGATTAAGCTGTGTCAGATGGGCTGAATGCGTGTTCACAAAGCTCATGATTGTGACAATATTGATTGATAGATTTTATTGCTCTGATCATATTGGCAGATGATCAAGCTGTGTCAGATGTGCCCAATGCTTGTTTGCAAAGCTCATGATTGTGACAATTTTGATTGATAGATTTTGATTTGATCAATTTGGCAGTTGATCAAGCTGTCTTTGATGGGCCCAATGCTGATTTGCAAAGCTGATGATTGTGACAATTGATTGACTAGGCGTGCTTGCCCCTTGCTTTCTTTGATAACCGAGTTGGTTTTATTGCTTTGGTAATTTTTGATGAAGATTGATTTTCTCTTGATTTTTGATCTTTTTAGGATTTTCTAATGAGTTTTTTGATTTTTTGTATTTTTTTAGGACATTTGGAATCACCCCCTAGTCCAGTGGACCAGTATGTAACTATAGGTAAGTGCTTGGTGCTCAGAGGGGTTTTGTGCTTCTGGATATTTGCTTGGGATAGTCAGCCTTGTATTTGAAATGTGCTCAAGCTTTTTGGAGCTCATTGATGGTGAAGCTAGATTTAAACACTTGGCGCCTGTTAGCTAGGTTTTCACCAAGGTACCTACTCAATAGCACCTGATTTTCAAGTTTTCACTAAGAGAGCAATTTTGTTTTATCTTTACTTTTTTGCTTTTTTTGATTATCGCCAAGGTGCCTGATTGCCAGGTTTTCACCAAGGTAACTTTTGTATTTTTTGATTTTTTTTGGTATTTTCTGGATATGTAGATAAATGCCTTAACCATAGAGACCTTTAAGGGTAGAACCTGTTTAGGTGCATGCTATTGATGTAGCTAGGGAGCTGATCTCCTTATGGTGTTGCTAGTATGAATGCCCCACTTTGAGTAGAGTTAACAATAAAAAATGGTCCTAGCCAGTTAGGCTCGAACTTACCAGGTTTGACTCGCTCTACTTGATTCTTGTGATTTTCCATGAGGACAAGGTCTCCTACCTCAAATGTTCTTGGCTTCACCTTTTTATGATAGTTCCTTCTAAGGTGATTTTGATAGTCTTGTAAGTGGTCAAAGGCGTGCTGCCTTCTTTCATCTAGTAATTCTAGCTCACTGAGTCTTGTTTCTCTATAGTCTTCATCTGAAACCAAGTTCTTCAATGATATCCATAGGGATGGGATTTCCACTTTGAGGGGTAATAACGCCTCTATTCCATAGACTAGGGAGAAAGGAGTTGCTCCTATTGGTGTTCTCACACTAGTTATGTATGCCCATAATGCGGGACTAAGCTGTAAGTGCCAGTCTCGCCCTGATTTGTTTACTGTTTTCTTCAGAATTTTCAAGATTGTTTTGTTTTTAGATTTGGCTTGGCCATTCTCTTGAGGGTAGTAAAATGAGGAGAACCCTTGTTTGATGCGGAACTGTTCACATAGGTCTTCAACATCCTTGTTCTAGAAAGGGGTACCATGATATGTCAGGATTGTTTGGGGGATCCCGTATCGACAGATGATGTGATTAAGTATGAACATTGCTATCTATTTTCCAGTGATGTAAGTGAGGGGAATTGCTTCCACCCACTTGGTGAAGTACTCCATTGCTGCTATGATGTACTTGTGTCCGTTTGCTGAAGAAGGTGTTATTTTTCCCACTAGGTCAAATCCCCACATTGAAAATGGTTACAGTGATGTAATGGGATTCAATTCCTGTGCTGGTGCATGGATGAGGTCTCCATGAATTTGACACTGTCTACACCTTTGAACATGCTTGTGTGCATCTGTCTCTATTGTTGGCCAATATTATCCCATGCGGATTATTTTCTTAGCTAAGTTGTTGCCACCTCTGTGGGTTCTACATATTCCTTCATGTACCTCGTACAAAGCTTTCTGGGATTCCATGGAAGTGATACATCGTAGTAATGTTCCATCAAGACTTTGTCTGTATAGAGTAGTTGAGAGGATAATATACCTAGAGGCTTGGCGCATGAGGTCTTTTCTTTGGTTCCTAGACAAGTTTAGGGGTAAGACATTGTTTTGGAGATAGCTATAGACATCTTGGTACCATGGGGACTCAGGACCAACAAGGGCACACGCTGATTCTATGATAGATGCCTGATGTGATGGCACCAAGAGTTGCTCCACTAGAAACTAGAATTTGGTATTGTTAGCTAGCATATCAATCAGTGATGCTATGGTAGCCATCACATCTGCCACTTTGTTCTATGCTCTTGGGACTTGCTCGAAGAGAATGTAATGAAACTTTGTGTGTAGTTGTTCCATATGTGCTTTGTAAGGTATGAGCTTCTCATATTTGGTCATGTAATCATTGTTAACTTGACTAATGACCAACTGCAAATCACCAAAGACTTTCAGATTCTTGATTCTCCATTGAATGACTATCTTTAAACCGATGACCAATGCTTCATATTCTGCTATATTGTTGGTGCATTGGAAGTTAAGTCTGAAAGAATTTGGAATTGTATCATGATCTAGAGTGATAAGAACTATCCCTGCCCCTGCACCATGGTTTGTACATGATCCATCAAAGTAAAGTTGCCATACCTCGATCGCTGGTTGTAGTGTCATGATAGATTCATTAGGAAAATTAGAGATAATAGGCTGGTGGTCTTCAATTGGTGCCTCTGCTAGTTGATCGGCGATCACTTGTCCTTTGATAGCCTTTCTGTCTACGTACTCAATGTCAAACTCGCTTAAGCTCATTACCCACTTGGCTAGTCATCCAGTGAGTGCTGCTTTGCTCAGGAGGTACTTGAGAGGATCAATATGTGCAACCAATTTCGTTTGGTGACTCAACATATAGTGTCTTAGCTTCTGGGAAGCGAAAACAACTGCTAGGCATGACTTCTCAATCAGCATATAGTTTAGCTCATATCCAACCAAAGTCCTTCTTAGATAGTAAACGGCTCTCTCTTTTCCTGCATCATCATTTTGTGCTAAGAGGATACCTAACACTGATTCTATCACTGAGATATAAAGGAGCAATGGTCTACCTTGTACTGGTGGAACCAATATAGGAGACTTTAGAAGGTAGTCTTTGAATATCTAAAATGCCTGTTCACATTGTTCTATCCATATGAACTTGATATCTTTATGCAATAGATGTTGGAATGGGTGGCACTTGTGTGCCAGTTGAGCTATGAAGCGTCGGATCGATTGGAGCCTTCCTTGTAACCCTCTTAGTTGTCTCAGGTTTGATGGTGGAGGCATGTCCAATATTGCCTTGACCTTTGCTGGATCCACTTCGATTCCTCTGTGTGATACTATGAACCTCAATAATTTTCCCGCTGTGACACCGAATGCACACTTTTTTGGATTTAGCCAAACTTTGAATTCCTGTATCCTGTCAAAGATGGGTCCCAAAACTTGTAGATGATCCTTTCAGAGTATTGATTTGGCTAGTATGTCATCCACATAGTCTTCCATTATCTTGTGGATGAGATCATGAAATACGGTTGTCATTTCCCTCTGATATGTTGCTCCAGTGTTCTTTAGACCAAATGGCATGACATTCCAACAATATGTTCCCCAAGGACATGTAAAATCCATTTTGTGTTGGTCCTCTGGCACTATCCTTATTTGGTTGTAACCTAAGAAACCATCCATAAGTGATAGCATTTCATGCCCTGTAGTTAGGTCCACTATCATATCGATGTTTGGTAAAGGAAAGTCATCCTTGGGACATGCTATATTGAGATCTTGGAAGTCCGTGCAAATTTGTATCTGACCGCTGTGCTTTGTAACTGGTACCGGATTAGATATCCAATCCGCATATGGTATAGGTCTGATGAATTTCAATGTGAGGATGCATCTTTCTTAGCTTCTGTTTGACAGGTTTGGCATTTGGTAGCAGTGGGAGATGGTGTAGCACCAACTCTGGATCTAAACCGGGCATGTTCGAGTAGGACCATGTGAAATTGATCATTCTTGCTTTGAAGAAACTGATGAACTATTCTCTCTCCTCAGGGGTGAGAGATTTCACCAAGTAGATGTTCCTTGGGTTCTTGTCATCCCCCAAGTTGATTTCCTTTGTCTCTTCAACCAATAGTGCTGATTTCTCCTCTATTAAGGGGAGGAGTTCTCTCTTTCCATCTTCTAGCAACTCAGAGAGGTTTTTGCTAGAAGATACATCTTCTTTTAGATTTTTACTCTTTTATTCTTTTTTCTTTTGTGGACTCGAAAGAGGAGCTTCCTTCCTGAAATATGGTGCTCTGTCTAGGTTAATGGAGAATCCTTCCTTGTGATCTCCTGACGGAATTCCTTCCCTCAGTCCCATGAAATGAGCTATTTCTTCATCATTCTCAAAAACATCTAGAACTGGTGGTCCTTGTTGATCCAATTCTATAAGCTCAGGGTGTACAAGATAGACACTTTCACTACTGTTTAGCTCAGGTTGACTAAAAGGGACCACGGATATGGTGCCTACAAAATTGGACTATGATGAGGACGCACCACTTGATGTCTGATAGATGACATGTTTGTCTATACAGGGTTGTTTGGTACTGGTTAGCTGTTCAAATAGGTCTGCTAGATTTATGATAATGTTGACTAAAGGGGAAAAATAAGGGATTGACGGTTCAGAATCGTGGAGTGATCTCCACTCATACTCATGGGAGTCTGTCTCAATGGAATGTTCATCTGATGTCTCACTTCCTTTGTTATCGTTGATTAATATGTGTAGGTTTATTTGGGATTGTGTGGTTCCCTCTTCGGCGGGCAACAACTGTGCTAATATATTGCTTATTAGGACATGCTCAATGTTGTGCCCCTGGTGCATCTCTACTACTTGCTCTTGATTGACTTGAATGTCTTGGATCACTAGACTAGTGCTTTGTTGTCCATAGCCCAAACCTCTTGTGTTTCTTTGTGTTGGTGGTAGAGGCAATTCATATATTCCTTGTTGTCTTGCCCCCAGCCTGGTTGTTACATCGTACCCAAACCTTTGTATCATTGTGTATCCATTACCATAGTTTGACAAGGGTAATGGTGGTTGGATTGTCTCAGGGGAGTCTCGGTATAACCAGGTATTGATGTCTTGCTCAAAAGGATTCTCTTTCGCTATGTCTCCCCATCGGACAAAGGTTGTGGGTGGACATCTAAATAGAACCGGTTGCGGAACTTCTGTTGTAATAACAGGTTGTGGCATACTGTGAGTTCTTAGGCTTTGAGGCATGTGTGTGATGGTAAAAGCCTCTTCATATCTATATTCACCACATCCCTTGTCCATGATGGATATCTTGCCTGCTTTCTCTGTGACATATTTGAGATTTGAATTTGAAGGGGATGAGATACTTGCGTCTTGGTTAATGACTATCTTTCCTGCTGCCCGTGTAACATCTTTGGGATTCAAATCTGAAGAGGACAGGATGCTTGCATCTTGGTTGGATGGTAACTGGTTATCAGTGCTGATTTGGACCGCATTGCAATATTGGAAGGGATTGGGATCTCCCTCTATGATGATCTCCTCTCCCTAGGGAGGGAACTTGATGCATTGATGGTATGTTGACGGTACAGCTTGCATTTCATGTATCCAAGGTCTCCCTAGTAACATGTTGTATCCCAACTCAAGGTCTAAGATTTGGAAGGGTGTGTTTTTGACTACAGGTCCAATGCAAACAGGTAGAATGATAATACCCTTAGAGGACCTTTCCTCTTCATCATATGCTCTGATATTTATCCTCCTTGTGACATCAATGCTTGATTTTGAATAACCCAGTTGCTTGATTAAATTTAGAGTACAAATGTTTAACCTAGCTCCACCATCAACAAGGACTCTACGGACAATGCTTTTGTGGATATGGACAAGCAAGTGTAGAGGATCATTATGCAGGGGTTTATGCGGTGGCACATCACGGTCTATGAATGTGGCATATTTGTTAGCTACTGTATGGTTGACCATCGTTTGGAATATTTCGGGTGTTATGTCCCTTGGGACAGCTGCATTTTGAAGTGCTTGGTCAAGTGCCAGTTTATGCTACAGAGATATGCGCAATATGTCAAACATGGAGATCTGGGTAGGTGTGCATTTTAGTTGGTCCACTATGCTTGTTTGTGGATCTGAGTTTTCTATGGGATTGGCTGAAATAGTAGCTAAGGATGGTACATACTCCTTGCAAGATGACTCTAGCATGACGCGTAGTTACAGCGCAATTGTTACCTTGGTCCCTGATAGTGATTGTGGCCACATGGTTATCTGAAGGATTTAGGCAATTTATGACATTATCACTATTGGCATATGTATAGTTAACTTTATTGGTTTGTCCACCAGACCTGGAGGCTTTTCCCTTGTGATCACGGAAGGTATCATTGAAAATGGTGTGATCAGTTGTGCCTTTGGTTTGAGTATTCATCACATTGATGATCCCTGTGTCAATCAGATCTTGAATAGCATGCTTCAATTGGTAGCAGTTGGCTATTTTGTGCCCCTTGACCCAATGAAACTCGCAGAAATCTTTGTCATTATACCACCTAAGTTTATTTTCATCTTGTTCAAAATCCCTGATTTCTGGGAGAGTGATAGTGTTTGATTGTATCAACTTGCATAAAGCTGATTCTATCGACTCTCCTAACGGTGTGAAATCTCGTTGCTGGAATTGAAACCGTGGTTTGCATTGGTTCTGTTGTTGACTGTTTGACACAGCGGCTGCTTGTACAGGGGGAGGTTGGTTTTGGGTGTATGCTTGTTGAGTGGGCCCTGTGGGGTTTTGATTTACCACAGGTGCGCCTTGCAGTGACACCTTGGGTTGCGCATAGTTGACTATCTTGACATCAATGACACCAATCGCTAGTGACATTTTTTTTGTTCCACCACTTATCTTTTTCCATTGCATTCTTATTTGTGTTCATTTGTGTGGGATCTACAAGGATTCCTCATTTGACCAAGTTCTGCTCACAATGAACTCCTCTTTCGATGAGTTGTGTGAAGTTCGGAGCTAACTATAACTTTGTTGTGAATGACATGTCTGGAATCAGATTGTCAACAAACATGACTATTAAGTCTTGTTCGGGCACATCATATATTATACGGTTTTCCATATTCCTCCATCTCTGTAGGAATTTCACAAAAGACTCTCCATCTTTTTGTTTAATGTCGCAAAGGTCCTTGATGCTGACCTTGCGCTTGATGTTATGATGGAAGTGAGCTCTGAACTTTTCAGCCAATTCTCCCTAAGACTGAATACCATGGGGTAGATGTGAGAACCATTCCATTGCTGGTCTGGCTAAACTTTGTGGGAACAGTCGCATTAGATATGTCTCATCATGAGCAACTTCGATGTAACTAGCAAAGAACTCTCGGATATGCTCAATAGGGTTGGTACTGCCCCTGTATTTGTCAAATTTCAGTACCGAGAAGTGGTTTGGGAATGGGGACATGTGAAGAGAATGGTAAAAGGGGTATGGGTATAATCCTCTATGGTATAGGATTTAGTGTGCCCCTGATTTTCCATATCCATCATTCGGGTTTGAAGGGTTTGCATTTGTTGCATTAGCATGTCCATTTGATATTGAGGCTGATGTGTGTGGACATTCCTTTGTGCCATGGTGGGTATGAGGCTGCACCTTTGTGTCCCTTGAGTAGGAACATAGGATTTCATCCTAGGGACTTGATATTGATTCCCCACCGAGTGATTTGTAACTGGAGGGACTTGAGTAGTCCATGGTAGGTTTTGATGTGTTTGCTGTTGTGACTGAAACTGGGGTTGATAATGCTGGGGTAGGTATTGCTGCTATTGAGGTTGGGTTTGAAACTGGGGTTGCTATTGCTGGGGTTGGATTTGAGGCAACTGAAGCTAGGGTTGCTATCATTGAGGTTGGTTTTGAGGCAACTGAAGCTGGGGTTGCTGTTGTGGGAGTTGGAACTGAGGTAACTGAAGCTGGGGTTGCTGTTGCGGGGGTTGGTTTTGAGGCAACTGAAGCTGGGGTTTCTGTTGCAGAGGTTGGATTGGTGTCAGCATGGGAAAATATGTAGCCTTGGGTGGGCCTTGACTATAAGTTGTTCCTATAGAGATGGATCCCTGCGGGCATGATGTGTTGATTCCAAGACTAGTGTGAATTGATTGCAGCAACAACATAGTTTTAGAATAGTTGGTGTTTGGTGGGATGGAAGGTATAGCATGAGAGATTGATTGTGCTAGCCATGAGACCAAAGGTGGAGGCATACTAGTGACCATGAGTGCACTTAGTTGTGAGCATGTCATGCCTTGAGTAGATGATGTGCTGGCTTGGGTCGGGTCATTAGTTTGATTGGATACAGTCTGTGTCAATGTGGGTAAAACCAATGGTGGAAAGATCTGTGACACAACATGTAGTATCTGAGGAGCATGAGTAGTGTTTTGACCTGCGAGAGGGTTTTCGGGCCATATAGTTGATACACTAAATTCAGCGGGGATTTTGACTCCCTTCTTTATTAACATGGCCAAGTAACGTTCACGATTCCTCTCTACAATAGCGTCAACTACTTTCATGGAGCAGGCATCTTGTTCCACATCTTTGAGTTCTTCTTCTATGATATCTTAGAAAAAGGCTGCACCACAGGGTTGTTCAATGAATAGAGCAGAACTGGTGTTCATGAAGGGATCGTTCTCTTGCTCTCTTTCCCAAGCGGGGAAACGGTTGATATATGACTCATATGTTTGAGCTCTAGCCTTAGACCTTGTGTAAGGTCCTCCATGAGGTGTTTGAGACATAGTGCGGTCCAGGTTTTGTAACTGAAACAAGTGATATAAAGAAAACAAAGAAGAGGATCCTTTCTAAGAAATGTCTGAGTTATGTTTTGGACAAGGGTAATTCTAAAGACAGAAAAGTCTGAGATTTCCAACTAACAATGTTTTTGACAATAATCATGCTTTACAGAGAAAGGGCAATCTTTAATGTTTAGAGATTCACACAATGTTCTTCATGTTTTCCTAGGATAGACACTAGTTTTGGAAACCAAATGAAGAATTCTTTCAAGGTTTTTAGGTTAGAACATGAATATAGTATATCTGGTCAAATGTGGTATAATTTCACTGATTGCGATAAAATAACTGGTTGATTGTGGTAGTTTATCACACAATGCTACTGATTTGCAAGATAGTTGACATTGACAACCCTAGACTTTAACACGTTTGACTCATTTTGACAGTTTGGCTATTTTTTTTTGCATTTTCAGAAACTGATCAAAGGAACAAGCACAATAGACATCGTGTTTTGAAGAATGAAGACTGAAGCTGTGTATGTTCTACAACTTTTTCAAGTTGCAAGGTTATCAGGAGGTCTCAACAATGAATAGTCAGATTAATCTAGGTCAATGGCTTCATAATACAATGTTATAGGCCCAATGCTTTAATGTCCATTAGCTCACACAACAATTGTCACGCTACTAGGACATGAAGGTCCACGACGTAGGTGCCCGTGTTTTTGCTATTTCCAGGTATTGTTGCCATGGTGTGAAGATCTCTTTCACTACACAAATACCGTGGGACACATATGTTGGAAATTTTGGGGGGAAATTCTGCAACCCCTTGCACTATAATAAGGTATCTGTTCAGAGGTGAAACAGGTTGGCCTCTAATTAATCAAGGTTGTAGTAAGGGTCCGTGGTGTCTCTCTAATCGGTTTGTACATGCGTGACTCACTTAAGAGCCTAATTGATTAGGCTGGCTCCTTAGGGATATTCACCCGATCTAGACTATCATCAACACGCCTCACCCAAGCTTGGCTAGATAAGATGAAACTTTAGTTTGCGCCTTGTTTATATATCGATCAGAAGGATTACCGGTTTAAGGTCATTCTCTGAGGAAGAAGCGCATTCCCCAGACAAGCCTTTCTAAAAAAGTATAAAGGTTTGTAATCTAACAGTTTGTGCAAGTGCACCCAAAACTCAAGACACGATGTAAATCGATTAAGCTCAAATTTTGAAATGTGAACTAAGCTACACCACCATACAAGCACAAATGTTTAATTTTAAGCCCAAAAGTAGGTGTTGATTGCTTGTTCAATTTTAATGCACCAAATTGAGAGATTCTTTGCCTTTGTTCAGTTTTAATCCCCACGTCAATTTTAAGCCCAAAACCAAAATAAGAGGTGTGATATGTTTTGCAAGTACTATTCTTTTTAAACCCAAATTGACAAATAAATTCTTTTTAGTTTTGTGTTGTTTAAACAGGTTAGTACCAAAAAGGATTATTCGCAAAATAAGGATATAAGTAACTTTGAAATAACGAATGATGCTTACCAAACCTACTCTTCTCTATCTTTGGTGACTCTGATCCAATCCTGCACATAAATTGAAAAGAATGTCAATTTAGAAATAGATAGGCAGAAGATTTAGATCTGATGTTGCAATATTTCCTACGATTGTGACAATCTTCTTGCAACTGCGGCAATGTTATGTCAATTGCGGTAAATAACTGGCAACTACGCTAAAATGCTGTCAATTGTAGTAAATAAATGGCAACTGTGGCAAAATGTTGTCGATTGCGGCATGGATCAGACAAATTCGGCAAAATTATTGCAATTGCGGCATGGATCAGGCGACTACAGCAAAATACTAGAAGACAGAAGATAATAAATGGATAGAATAAGTGCAAAAGCCTGTAATCAATTGCGGTATTAAACTAGTCGATTGCAGCAAAATACCAGAAGACAGAAGACAAGAAATGGATAAAATAAGTGCGAAAGCCTGCAATCAATTGCGGTATTAAACTAGTCGATTGCGGCACAGTATAGACGATTGCGGTAAAATACCAGCAATTGTAAAATAATACAAATGTCGAAGAAAAGTGTGATTTTTAAATTTACGACCATACGACCGTGGTTGATCAATCCATTTCTTCATCTGCAAGAGATATTTGGGTTGTTCGATTCACGTCGGGTTCACCAAAATGTACGCCTCTCTTTTTGATTCCCATAGCTTCCTAAAGGTGAGGGTTAGTAGCAAAGGTTTCGCAAATGAATGCAAATAAGGTATATAATGACTATTAAATGAATACTAGAAACGTGATCAATAAAATGTACAAGCAAGAGAAAGGAAGACAAATAAATGCAAACCCCACGATGCTTGAAGCTTCTATTATTTCTCTCTACTCCTTCCAAAACACTGTTCTTGATGCTCAGTATTGGCGGGGTAGAGTCTATGACTTGAGAAGCGTCGAGAATTTGATAATTGAAATGTGTGTGTGTGGTCGCAAGATGGCTTGAATGCTAGAACCAAACTGACGGAGTAATGGTGCACAAGAGCTTGAAATCCTAGACCCTTCAAATGGTTATGAAGGGTTTATTATATAGGAATTGGTGATGATATGAAAGGTTGAGATCAATCCCAGAGATGGGGAGATGAGCGGTTGAGATCAAAAGGAACAGGAGAGGTCCTCAGTAAACTCCACCTCTTCATTTGGTAAAGAGGAGATAGAGTTTGGTTAACTGAAAAGCTAATTATGAGTTACCTTTTTGAACTGAAGAGCTGGGTGAAGTTACCCATGTGGACTGGAGAGATGGGTGGAGTAACCCATGTGATCTGATTGGAGTTATCTCTTTGAAGATAAATAAATATTTCATTCATTTATTTAATAATTGTTTTCAACATATGAGATAATTGAATTCTTTTTTATTAAGAATTGCTTTATTTGATGAAATTAAATTAATTTAATTGGAAGAATTTAATTAGTAAGTTTAAACATTTGAATTTAAACTATAAGAAATTGAGTTTAATTAATTAATTAATGATAATTAATCAATTAAAGTTAATTAATTAAATAAAATTAATTATTTAATTAATTTTGGAGATTGGATTAGATGATTTGAGGAATGAATTTAGAAGAAAATAGATGATTAATTAATGATTAAAAATCATTAATTAATAGATGAAAATTAGTGTTTTTAATATAAAGTCACAAGCCTGTGCATTTGAGGGTGTCTACAACTTGTTATGAGATTACAGCTCATTATTAGCAAATGGTTGACTGATTCAGCAATCTAGAACCTCAAAATGACTTGCTATGAGATTATAACTCATTATCAGTGAATGGTTGACTGATTCGACAATCTAGAATCTCAGAATGGCTTGTTATGAGATTGTAGATCATTATCAGCAAATGGTTGACTGATTCGACGATCTAGAACCTCAAAATGGCTTGTTATGAGATTGTAGCTCATTATCAGTGAATGGTTGACTGATTCGGCGATCTAGAATCTTAGAATGACTTGTTATGAGATTACAGCTCATTATTAGGGAACAATTGACCAATTCAGCGATCTAAAACCTCAGAATGACTTGCTATGAGATTATAGCTCATTATCAGCGAACGATTGACTAATTCAATGATCTAGAACCTCAGAACGGCTTGTTAAGAGATTACAACTCATTATCAGCAAATAGTTGTTTGATTTGGTGATTTAAAACCTTAGAATGACTTGTTATGAGATTATAGCTCATTATGAGTGAATAGTTGACCAATTCGGCAATCTAGAAGCTTAGAATGGCTTGTTATGAGATTACAGCTCATTATCAGCAAATGGTTGACTGATTTGGTGATCTAGAATCTCAGAATGACTTGCTATGAGATTGTAGCTCATTATTAGTGAATGGTTGACCGATTCGGTGATCTAAAATCTCAGAATGACTTGTTATGAGATTACAGCTCATTATCAGTGAACGGTTGATCGATTCAGTGATCTAGAACCTCAGAATGACTTGTTATGAGATTATAGCTCATTATCAGCAAACGGTTGACCAATTCAGTGATCTAGAACCTCAGAATGGCTTGTTATGAGATTATAGCTCATTATCAGCAAAAAGTTGACCGATTCGACGATCTAGAACCTCAGAATGGCTTGTTATGAGATTATAGCTCATTATCAGCAAATGGTTGACCGATTCAGCAATCTAGAACCTCAGAATGACTTGTTATGAGATTGTAGCTCATTATCAGTGAACGGTTAACTGATTCAGTGATCTGGAATCTCAGAATGACTTATTATGAGATTATAGCTCATTATCAGCAAATGGTTGACCAATTCAGTGATCTAGAACCTCAGAATGGCTTGTTATGAGATTACAGCTCATTATCAGCAAATGGTTGACCAATTTGGTGATCTAGAACCTTAGAATGGCTTGTTATGAGATTACAGCTCATTATCAATGAACGGTTGACCGATTCAGCGATCTAGAACCTCAGAATAGCTTGTTATGAGATTATAGCTCATTATCAGCGAATGGTTGACCGATTTGGTGATCTAGTACCTCAGAATGACTTGTTATGATATTACAGCTCATTATAAGTAAATGGTTGACCAATTTGGTGATCTAGAACCTCAAAATGACTTGTTATGAGATTGTAACTCATTATCAGTGAACAGTTGACCGATTCGGCGATCTAGAATCTTAGAGCAGCTTGTTATGAGATTGTAGATCATTATCAATAAATGGTTGACTGATTCAACGATCAAGAAACCTCAAAACAGCTTGTTATGAGGTTGTAGCTTATTATTAGTGAACGGTTGACCGATTCGGCGATCTAAAATTACAGAATGACTTGTTATGAGATTATAGCTCATTATCAGTGAAAGGTTGACCGATTCGGCAATCTAGAACCTCAAAATGGCTTGTTATGAGATTACAGCTCATTATTAGCAAATGGTTGACCGATTCAGTGATCTAGAACCTCAGAATGAATTGTTATGAGATTATAGCTCATTATCAGCGAACGGTTGACCGATTCAGCAATCTAGAACCTCAGAAAAGCTTGTTATGAGATTACAGCTCATTAGCAGGAAATGGTTGATCGATTCAAAAAATCTAGAACCTCAGAACAACTTGTTATGAGATTGTAGCTCATTAGCAGCAAACGGTTGACTGATATGGCGATCTAGAATCTCAGAATGACTTGTTATGAGATTATAGCTTATTATCAGTAAATAGTTGACCGATTCAGTGATCTAGAACCTTAGAATGGCTAGTTATGAGATTACAACTCATTATCAGTAAATAGTTGACCAATTTGGCGATCTAGAACCTCAGAATGGCTTGTTATGAGATTACAGCTCATTATCAGCAAACGGTTGACCAATTCAGTGATATAGAACCTCAGAACATGTTGTTATGAGATTACAGCTCATTATCAGTGAACAGTTGACTGATTCGGCGATCTAGAACCTCAGAATGACTTGTTATGAGATTATAGCTCATTATCAGCAAACGGTTGACTAATTCGGCGATCTAGAACCTCAAAATGACTTATTATGAGATTGTAACTCATTATCAGCTAACGATTGACTGATTTGACAATCTAGAATCTCAAAATGGCTTATTATGAGATTGTAGATCATTATCAGCAAACGGTCGACTGATTCGATGATCTAGAACCTCAAAATAGCTTATTATGAGATTGTAGTTCATTATCAGTGAATGGTTAACCAATTTGGTGATCTAGAATCTCAGAATGACTTGTTATGAGATTATAGCTCATTATCAGCGAATGATTGACTGATTCAATGATCTAGAACCTCAGAACGGCTTGTTATGAGATTACAGCTCATTATCAACAAATAGTTGACCGATTCAGCAATCTTGAACATCAGAATGACTTGTTATGAGATTACAGCTCATTATCAGTGAATGGTTGACCAATTCGGCAATCTAGAACCTCAGAATGACTTGTTATGAGATTATAGCTAATTATCAACAAACGGTTGACTGATTCAGATCTCTAGAACCTCAGAATGACTTGTTATGAGACTATAGCTCATTATCAGTGAACAGTTGACCGATTCAGCGATCTAGAATCTCAGAATGACTTGTTATGAGATTAGAGCTCATTATAAGCAAACGGTTGACCAATTCAGTGATCTAGATCCTTAGAATGGCTTGTTATGAGATTACAACTCATTATCAGTAAATGGTTGATCGATTTGGCGATCTAGAACCTCAGGATGGCTTGTTATAAGATTATAGCTTATTATCAGCAAACAGTTGACTGATTCGGTGATCTAGAACCTCAAAATGACTTGTCATAAGATTACAACTCATTATCAGTGAACGGTTAACCGATTCAGTGATCTAGAACCTCAGAATGACTTGTTATGAGATTACAGCTCATTATTAGCAAACAGTTAACCGATTTAGTGATCTAGAACCTCAAAATGACATGTTATGAGATTATAACTCATTATTAGTGAATGGTTGACCGATTCAGCGATCTAGAATCTTAGAATGGCTTATTATGAGATAGTAGATCATTATTAATAAACGGTTGACTGATTCGATGAACTAGAACCTCAAAATAACTTGTTATGAGATTGTAGCTCATTATCAATGAACGGTTGACTGATTCTATGATCTAGAATCTCAGAATGACTTGTTATGAGATTACAGCTCATTATCAGTGAATGGTTGACTGATTCAATGATCTAGAACCTCAGAATGACTTTTTATGAGATTACAGCTCGTTATCAGTGAACGCTGGACTAATTTAATGATCTAGAACCTTAGAATGGTTGTTTATAAGATTACAGCTCATTATCAACAAATAGTTGACTGATTCGGTGGTCTAGAACCTCAGAATGACTTATTATGAGATTACAGCTCATTATCAGCGAACGGTTGACCAATTCAGCAATCTAGAACCTTAGAATGACTTGTTATGAGATTACAGCTCATTATCAGCAAACACTTGACTGATTCGGCGATCTAGAAGCTCAGAATGACTTGTTATGAGATTATAGCTCATTATCAGCAAACGGTTGACTGATTCGGCGATCTAGAATCTCAGAATGACTTGTTATGAGATTACAGCTCATTTTCAGTGAATGGTTGACGGATTCAGCGATCTAGAACCTTAGAATGGCTTGTTATGATATTACAGCTCATTATTAGCAAACGGTTCACTAATTTGGTGATCTAGAACCTTAGAACAGCTTGTTATAAGATTATAGCTCATTATCAGCGAATGGTTGACCGATTTGGTGATCTAGAACCTCAGAACAGCTTGTTATGAGATTATAGATCATTATCAGCAAATGGTTGACTGATTCAGCAATCTAGAACCTTAAAATGACTTGTTATGAGATTGTAGGTCATTATCAACAAACGGTTGACTGATTTGGCATTCTAGAATCTCAAAATGACTTGTTATAAGATTACAGATCATTATCAGTGAATGGTTGACTGATTCAGTGATCTAGAACCTTACAATGGCTTATTATGAGATTACAACTCATTATCAGCGAATGGTTGACCAATTCAGCGATCTATAACCTCAGAAGGGCTTGTTATGAGATTACAGCTCATTATTGGTGAAGGGTTAACCGATTTGGTGATCTAAAACCTTAGAATAGCTTGTTATGAGATTATAGCTCATTATCAACAAATGGTTGATCGATTCGGTGATCTACAACCTTAGAATGACTTGTTATGAGATTACAGTTCATTATCAGCAAACGGTTGACTGATTCGGTGATCTAAAACCTCAAAAGGACTTGTTATGAGATTGTAACTCTTTATCAGCAAACAGTTGACTGATTCAGTGATCTAGAATCTCAGAACAACTTGTTATGAGATTGTAGATCATTAGAATCAAATGGTTGACTGATTCGACGATCTAGAACCTTAAAATAGCTTGTTATGAGATTATAGCTCATTATCAGCGAACAGTTGACCGATTAGGCAATCTTGAATCTCAGAATGACTTGTTATGAGATTACAGCTTATTATCAGCAAATGGTTGACGAAACTGGCAATCTAGAACCTTAGAATGGCTTGTTATGAGATTACAGCTCATTATCAGCAAATGATTGATCGATTCAGAAATTTAGAACCTTAGAATGGCTTTTTATGAGATTATAGCTCATTATACACAAACGGTTGACCGATTCGGCGATCTAGAACCTTAGAATGGCTTGTTATGAGATTATAGCTCATTATCAGCAAATGGTTGACGGATTCAGCAATCTACAACCTCATAATGACTTGTTATGAGATTATAGCTCATTATCAGCAAACAGTTGATCGATTCGGCAATCTAGAATCTATGAATGACTTGTTATGAGATTACAGCTCATTATCAGTGAATAGTTGACCAATTTGGTGATCTAGAACCTCAGAATGGCTTGTTATGAGATTATAGCTCATTATCAGCAAATGGTTGACCGATTCGATGATCTAGAACCCCAAAACTGCTTGTTATGAGATTATAGTTCATTATCAGTGAATGGTTGACCGATTTAGTGATCTAGAACCTCAGAATGGCTTGTTATGAGATTATAGCTCATTATGAGTGAATGGTTGACTGATTCAGCAATCTAAAACCACAGAATGACTTATAATGAGATTACAGCTCATTATCAACAAATGGTTGACCGATACAGTGATCTAAAACTTCAAAATGATTTGTTATAAGATTGTAACTCATTATCAGTGAACGGTTGACCAATTCGGTGATCTAGAATCTCAGAATGGCTTGTTATGAGATTATAGATCATTATCAACAAATGATTGACTTATTCGACGATCTAGAATCTCAAAATAGCTTGTTATGAGATTATAACTCGTTATCAGTGAATGATTGACCGATTCGGCGATCTAGAATCACAGAATGACTTGTTATGAGATTATAGCTTATTATCAGCGAATGGTTGACCGATTCAATGATCTAGAACCTTAAAATGGCTTGTTATGATACTATAGTTCATTATCAGTGAACAATTGACTGATTCAATGATCTAGAACCTCAAAGCAGCTTGTTATGAGATTACAGCTTATTAATAGCAAACGGTTGACTGATTTGGCGATCTAGAACCTCAGAATGACTTGTTATGAGATTATAACTCATTATCAGTGAAAGTATGAATAATTTAGCAATCTAGAACCTCAGAACGGCTTGTTATGAGATTAAAGCTCATTATCAGCAATGGTTGACTGATTCGGCGATCTAGAACCTCAGAATGACTTATTATGAGATAGTAGCTTATTATCAGGGAATGGTTGACCTATTCGGTGATCTAGAATATTAGAATGATTAGTTATGAGATTACAGCTCATTATCAGTGAATGGATGACCGATTCGGCGATCTAGAAGCTCAGAATGACTTGTCATGATATTGTAGCTCATTATCAACAAACGGTTGACCGATTCGGTGATCTAGAATCTCAGAATGACTTGTTATAAGATTATAGCTCATTTTCAGTGAATGGTTAATTGATTCAGCGATCTAGAACCTCAGAATGGCTTGTTATGAGATTACAGCTCATTATCAGCAAATGGTTCACTGATTCAGTGATCTAGAAACTTAGAATAGCTTGTTATAAGATTACAGCTCATTATCAGTGAATGGTTGACCGATTTGGTGATCTAGAACCTCAGAACGGCTTGTTATGAGATTACAGATCATTATCAGCAAATGGTTGACCGATTCAACAATCTAGAACCTCAAAATGACTTGTTATGTGATTGTAGGTCATTATCAGCAAACAGTTGACTGATTTGGCGATCTAGAATCTCAAAATGACTTGTTATAAGATTACGGATCATTATCAGTGAATGGTTGACTGATTCAGCGATCTAGAACCTTACAATGGCTTATTATGAGATTACAGCTCATTATCAGCAAATGGTTGACTGATTCAGCAATCTAGAACCTCAAAAGGGCTTGTTATGAGATTATAGCTCATTCTTGGCGAAGGGTTGACCGATTTGGTGATCTAGAACCTTAGAACAACTTGTTATGAGATTACAGCTCATTATCAACTAATGGTTGATCGATTTGGTGATCTACAACCTCAGAATGACTTTTTATAAGATTATAGCTCATTATCAGCAAACGGTTGACCGATTCGGTGATCTAAAACCTCAAAAAGACTTGTTATGAGATTGTAACTCTTTATCAACAAACAGTTGACCGAGTTGGTGATCTAGAATCTCAGAATGACTTGTTATGAGATTGTAGATCATTATCAACAAATGGTTGACTGATTCGACGATCTAGAACCTTAAAACGGCTTGTTATGAGATTATATCTCATTATCAGCGAACAGTTGACCGATTAGGCAATCTTGAATCTTAGAATGACTTGTTATGAGATTACAGCCTATTATCAGCGAATGGTTGATTGATCTGGTGATCTAGAATCTTAGAATGGCTTGTTATGGGATTATAGCTCATTATCAGCAAACGATTGATCGATTTGGCAATTTAGAACCTTAGAATGGCTTGTTATGAGATTATAGCTCATTATACGCAACGGTTGACCGATTCGGCGATCTAGAACCTTAGAATGGCTTGTTATGAGATTATAGCTCATTATCAGCAAACGGTTGACCGATTCAACAATCTAGAATGTCATAATGACTTGTTATGAGATTGTAGCTCATTATCAGCAAATAGTTGATCGATTCGGCAATCTAGAATCTATGAATGACTTGTTATGAGATTACAGCTCATTATCAGTGAACAGTTGACCAATTTGGTGATCTAAAACCTCAGAATGGCTTGTTACAAGATTACAGCTCATTATCAGCAAATGGTTGACCGATTCGATGATCTAGAATCCCAAAACTGCTTGTTATGAGATTACAGTTCATTATCAGTGAATGGTTGACCGATTTAGCGATCTAGAACCTTAGAACAACTTGTTATGAGATTATAGCTCATTATGAGTGAATGGTTGACTGATTCAGTGATCTAAAACCACAGAATGACTTGTAATGAGATTACAGCTCATTATCAGCAAATGGTTGACCAATACAGTGATCTAAAACCTCAAAATGACTTGTTATAAGATTATAACTCATTATCAGTGAACGGTTGACAATTTCGGTGATCTAGAATCTCAGAATGGCTTGTTATGAGATTGTAGATCATTATCAGCAAACGGTTGACTTATTCGATGATCTAGAACCTCAAAATAGCTTGTTATGAGATTGTAGCTCATTATTAGCAAATGATTGACCGATTCGGCGATCTAGAATCACAGAATGACTTGTTATGAGATTATAGCTCATTATCAGTGAATGGTTGACCAATTCAGCGATCTAGAACCTTAGAATGGCTTGTTATGATACTACAACTCATTATCAGCGAACAGTTGACTTATTCAATGATCTAGAACCTCAAAGCGGCTTGTTATGAGATTACAGCTTATTAACAGTAAACGGTTGACTGATATAGCGATCTAGAACCTCAGAATGACTTGTTATGAGATTACAACTCATTATCAGTGAAAGGTTGAACAATTTAGCAATCTAGAACCTCAGAACAACTTGTTATGAGATTAAAGCTCATTATCAGCAAACGGTTAACTGATTCAGTGATCTAGAACCTCAGAATGACTTGTTATGAGATAGTAGCTCATTATCAGGGAATGGTTGACCTATTCGGTGATCTAGATTCTTAGAATGACTTGTTATGAGATTACAGCTCATTATCAGTGAACGGATGACCGATTCGGCGATCTAGAATCTTAGAATGACTTGTTATGAGATTACAACTCATTATCAGCAAATGGTTGACCGATTCAGCGATGTAGATCCTCAAAATGTCTTGTTATGAGATTATAGCTCATTATCAGTAAATGATTGACCAATTCGGCAATCTAGAATCTTAGAATGGCTTGTTATGAGATTACAGCTCATTATCAACAAATGATTGACCGATTCGGTGATCTAGAACCTCAGAATGGCTTGTCATGAGATTATAGCTCATTATCAACAAACGGTTGACCGATTTGGCAATCTAGAACCTCAGAATGACTTATTATGAGATTGTAGCTCATTATCAGTGAATGGTTGACCGATTTAGTGATCTAAAATCTTAGAATGACTTGTGATGAGATTATAGCTCATTATCAGTGAACGGTTGACCGATTTGATGATCAAGATCCTCAGAATGGCTTGTTATGAGATTACAACTCATTATCAATAAATGGTTGACCTATTCAGTGATCTAGAACCTCAGAATTGCTTGTTATGAGATTACAGCTGATTATCAGTGAACGGTTGACCAATTTGGTGATCTAGAACCTCAGAATGGCTTGTCATGAGATTATAGCTCATTATCAGCAAACGGTTGACTGATTCGGTAATTTAGAACCTTAGAACGACTTGTTATGAGATTGTAGCTCATTATTAGTGAACAGTTGATCGATTCGGCGATCTAGAATCTCATAATAACTTGCTATGAGATTACAGCTCATTATTAGTGAGTGGTTGACCGATTCGGTGATCTAGAACCTCAAAATGGCTTGTTATGAGATTACAGCCCATTATCGGCAAATGGTTGATCGATTCGGTGATCTAGAACCTTAGAATGGCTTGTTATGAGATTATAGCTCATTATTAGTGAACGGTTGACCGATTCGGCGATCTAGAACTTCATAACGGCTTGTTATAAGATTATAGCTCATTATCAGCAAACAATTGACTGATTTGATGATCTAGAACCTCAAAACGGCTTGTTATGAGATTGTAGCTCATTATCAATGAACGGTTGACCGATTCGATGATCTAGAATCTCAAAATGACTTGTTATGAGATTACAGCTCAATATCAGCGAACGGTTGACCGATTGAGTTATCTAGAACCTCAGAATAGCTTGTTATGAGATTACAGCTCATTGTCAACAAATGGTTGATTGATTCAATGATCTAGAACCTCAAAATGGCTTACTATGAGATTACAGCTCATTATCAAAAAATAGTTGACCGATTTGGTGATCTAGAACCTCAGAATGACTTGTTATGAGATTACAACTCATTATAAGTGAACGGTTGACCAATTCGGCAATCTCGAACCTCAGAATGACTTATTATGAGATTATAGCTCATTATCAATAAATAATTGATCGATTTGGTGATCTAGAACCTCATAATGACTTGTTATGAGATTGTAGCTCATTATCAATGAATGATTGACTGATTCGGCGATCTAGAATCTTAGAGTGACTTGTTATGAGATTACAACTCATTATCAGTGAACAATTAACCAATTTGGTGATCTAGAATCTTAGAATAACTTGTTATGAGATTACAGCTCATTATTAGCAAACGGTTGACCGATTCAGTGATCTAGAGCCTTAGAATGGCTTGTTATGAGATTACAGCTCATTATCAGCAAACGGTTGACTGATTCAACGATCTGGAACCTTAGGATGGCTTGTTATGAGATTACAGCTCATTATCAGCAAACAATCTGCCGATTCGATGATCTAGAACATTAGAATGACTTGTTATGAGATTACAGCTCATTATCAGTGAACGGTTGACCGATTTGGTGATCTAGAACCTCAGAATAGCTTGTTATGAGATTACAACTCATTATCAACAAACGATTGACCGATTCAGTGATCTAGAACCTCATAATGACTTGTTATGAGATTACAGCTCATTATCAGCGAACGGTTGATCGATTCAGCGATCTAAAACCTTAGAATGGCTTGTTATGAGATTATAGCTCATTATCAGCAAACGGTTGACCGATTCGGTAATCTAGAACCTCAAAATGACTTGTTATGAGATTGTAGCTCATTATCAGCGAACGGTTGACCAATTTGGTGAGCTAAAATTTTAAAATGACTTGTTATGAGATTACAGCTTATTATCAGTGAATAGTTGATCGATTCAGTGATCTAGAACCATAGAATGGCTTGTTATGAGATTACAGCTCATTATTAGTAAATGATTGAGCGATTTAATGATCTAGAACCTCAGAACAACTTGTTATGAGATTACAGCTCATTATCAGTGAACGGTTAACTGATTCAGTGATCTAGAACCTCAGAATGGATTGTTATGAGATTACAACTCATTATCAGTGAATAGTTGACCAATTCAGCAATCTAGAACCTCAGAATGACTTATTATGAGATTATAGCTCAGTATCAGCAAACGGTTGATTGATTCCATGATCTAGAACCTCAAAATGACTTGTTATGAGATTGTAACTCATTATCAGTGAATGGTTGACTGAGTCCGCGATCTAGAATCTCAGAATGGCTTGTTATGAGATTGTAGATCATTATCAGCAAATGATTGACTGATTCGATGATCTAGAACTTCAAAACAACTTATTATGAGATTGTAGCTCATTATCAGTGAACGATTGACCGATTCGACGATCTAGAATCTCAGAATGACTTGTTATGAGATTACAGCTCATTATCAGTGAACAATTGACCAATTTAACGATCTAGAACCTCAAAATGGCTTGTTATGAGATTATAGCTCATTATCAGTGAACGGTTGACTGATTCAACGATCTAGAATCTCAGAATGGCTTGTTATAAGATTACAGCTCATTATCAACAAATGGTTGACCGATTCAGTGATCTAGAACCTCAGAATGACTTGTTATGAGATTACAACTCATTATCAGCAAACGGTTGACCAATTTGGCAATCTAGAACCTCATAACGGCTTGCTATGAGATTACAGCTCATTATCAGAAAATGGTTGACTGATTCGGCGATCTAGAACCTCAGAATGACTTGTTATGAGATTGTAGCTCATTATCAGCGAACGGTTGACTGATTCAGCAATCTAGAATCTTAGAATGACTTGTTATGAGATTATAACTCATTATCAGTGAATGGTTGACTGATTTGGTGATCTAAAACCTCAGAATGACTTGTTATTAGACTACAACTCATTATCAGCAAACAGTTGACCGATTCGGCGATCTAGAACCTCAGAATGGCTTGTTATGAGATTACAACTCATTATCAGTGAACGATTGAATGATTCGGCAATCTAGAACCTCAGAATGACTTGTTATGAGATTATAGCTCATTATCAGTGAACAATTGCCCAATTCGGTGATTTAGAACCTCAAAATGACTTGTTATGAGATTACAGCTCATTATCAATAAACGGTTGACCGATTCAGCGATCTAGAACCTCAAAATAAATTGTTATGAGATTGTAACTCATTATCAGCAAACAATTGACTGATTTGGTGATCTAGAATCTCACAATGACTTGTTATGAGATTATAGATCATTATCAGCAAATAGTTGACTGATTTGATGATCTAGAATCTCAAAATGGCTTGTTATGAGATTGTAGCTCATTATCAGTGAATGGTTGACCGATTCGGTGATCTAGAATCTTAGAATGACTTATTATGAGATTACAACTCATTATCAGCAAATAGTTGACTGATTCAGTGATCTAGAACCTCAGAATGGCTTGTTATGAGATTACAACTCATTATCAGTAAACGATTGACCGATTTGATGATCTAGAACCTTAGAATGACTTATTATGAGATTACAGCTCATTATCAGTGAACAGTTGACCAATTTGGCAATCTAGAACCTCAGAATGGCTTGTTATGAGATTACAGCTTATTATCAGCAAATGGTTGACCGATTTGGCGATCTAGAACCTCAAAATGACTTGTTATGAGATTGTAGCTCATTATTAGCGAATGGTTGACCGATTCAGCGATCTAGAATCTCAAAATAACTTATTATGAGATTAGAACTCATTATCAGTGAACAATTGATCGATTCGGCGATCTAGAACCTTAGAATGGCTTGTTATGAGATTACAGCTAATTATCAGTAAATGGTTGACTGATTCGGCGATCTAGAACCTCAGAACAACTTGTTATGAGAATATAGGTCATTACAGCTCATTATTAACAAACGGTTGACCGATTCAGCAATCTAGAACCTCATAATGACTTGTTATAAGATTGTAGCTCATTATCAGTGAAGGGTTGACCGATTTAGCGATCTAGAATCTTAGAATGACTTGTTATGAGATTACAGCTCATTATCAGTGAATGGTTGACCAATTTGGTGATCTAGAATCTCAGAATGGCTTGTTATGAGATTGTAGCTCATTATCAGCAAACAATTGACTGATTCAGTGATCTAGAACCTTAGAATAGCTTGTTATTGAGATTAAAACTCATTATCAATAAACAGTTGACCGATTCGGTGATCTAGAACCTTAGAATGACTTGTTATGAGATTATAGCTCATTATTAGCAAACGGTTGACTGATTCGGTGATCTAGAACCTCAGAATGACTTTTTATGAGATTACAGCCCATTATCAGCACACGGTTGATCGATTCGGTGATCTAGAACCTCAAAATGACTTGTTATGAGATTGTAACTCATTATCAGTGAAGGGTTGACCAATTTGGCAATCTAGAATCTCAGAATGGCTTGTTATGAGATTGTAGATCATTATCAGCAAACGGTTGACTGATTCAAGGATCTAGAATGTCAAAATAGATTATTATGAGATTGTAGCTCATTATCAATGAACGGTTGACCGATTTGGTGATCTAAAATCTCAGAATGAATTGTTATGAGATTACAACTCATTATCAGCGAATGGTTGATTGATTCAGCGATCTAAAACCTCAGAATGACTTATTATGAGATTACAGCTCATTATCAGCAAACGGTTGACTGATTCAGTGATCTAGAAACTTAGAATGGCTTGTTATGAGATTATAGCTCATTATCAGCAAATGGTTGATCGATTTGGCGATCTAGAACCTCAGAACGGCTTGTTATGAGGTTACAACTCATTATCAGCAAATGGTTGACCAATTTGGCAACCTAGAACCTCAAAATGACTTGTTATGAGATTGTAGCTCATTATCAGTGAACAGTTGACCGAATCGGCGATCTAGAACCTCAGAATGACTTGTTATGAGATTACAGCTCATTATCAACGAATGGTTGACCGATTCAGTGAACTAAAACCTCAGAATGGCCTCTTATGAGATTATAGCTTATTATCAGCAAACAGTTGACCGATTCAGTGATTTAGAACCTCAGAATGGCTTGTTATGAGATTATAGCTCATTATCAAGGAACGGTTGACCGAGTCAGTGATCTAGAACCTTAGAACGACTTGTTATGAGATTACAGCTCATTATTAGCAAATGGTTGACCGATTTGGCGATCTAGAACCTCAAAATGACTTGTTATGAGATTACAGCTCATTATTAGCAAATAGTTGACCAATTTGGCAATCTAGAACCTCAGAATAGCTAGTTATAAGATTACAACTCATTATCAGCAAATGGTTGACCGATTTGGCGATCTAGAACCTCAGAATGACTTGTTATGAGATTGTAGCTCATTATCAGCAAACGGTTGACTGATTCAGTGGTCTAGAATCTCAGAATGACTTGTTATGAGATTATAGCTCATTATCAGTGAATGGTTGACCGATTCGGCGATCAAGAACCTGAGAACAACTTGTTATGAGAGTACAAATCATTATTAGCAAATGGTTAACTGATTCGGTGATCTAGAACCTCAGAATGAATTGTTATGAGATTACAGCTCATTATCAGCAAATGGTTGACTGATTCGGTGATCTAAAACCTCAGAATGACTTGTTATGAGATTACAGCTCATTATCAGCAAATGATTAACCGATTCGGCAATCTAGAATCTTAGAATGACTTGTTATTAGATTGTAGCTCATTATCAGCAAACGATTGACCGATTCGGCGATCTAAAATCTCAGAATGACTTGTTATGAGATTACAACATATTATCAGCGAATGATTGACCGAGTCGGCAATCTAGAACCTCAGAATGGCTTATTTTGAGATTACAGCTTATTATCAACAAACGGTTGACCGATTCGGTGATCTAGAACTTCAGAATGGCTTGTTATGAAATTACAGCTCATTATCATACAATGGTTGACCGATTTGGCAATCTAGAACCTTAGAACAGCTTGTTATGAGATTACAACTCATTATCAGTGAATGGTTGACCGATTTGGCAATCTAGAACCTCAGAAAGACTCATTATGAGATTATAGCTCATTATCAGCAAACAGTTGACCGATTCGGTGATCTAGAATGTCAAATTGACTTATTATGAGATTGTAACTCATTATAAGCAAACGGTTAACCGATTCGGTGATCTAGAATCTCAGAATCACTTGTTATGAGATTACAGCTCATTATCAATGAACGGTTGATCGATTTAGTGATCTAGAACCTGATAACAGCTTGTTATGAGATTATAGCTCATTATCAGCAAACAGTTGACCGATTCAGCGATCTAAAACCTCAGAATGGCTTGTTATGAGATTATAGCTCATTATTAGTGAATGGTTGATCGATTCAGTGATCTAGAACCTCATAATGACTTGTTATGAGATTACAGCTCATTATCAGCAAATGGTTGACCAATTCAGTGATCAAGTACCTCAAGATGACTTATTATGAGATTATAACTCATTATCAGCCAACGGTTGACCAATTTGGCGATCTAGAATCTCAGAATGGCTTGTTATGAGATTGTAGATCATTATCAACAAATGGTTGACTGATTCAATGATCTAGAACCTGAAAATAGCTTGTTATGAGATTGTAGCTCATTATCAGCAAATGGTTAACCGATTCGGTGATCTAGAATCTTAGAATGACTTGTTATGAGATTACAGCTCATTATCAGTGAATGATTGACTGATTCAGTGATCTAGAACCTCAGAATGGCTTGTTATGAGATTATAGCTTATTATCAGTGAATGATTGACTGATTCAACAATCTATGACCTTAAAATAGCTTGTTATGAGATTACAGCTCATTATCAGCAAATGGTTGACTGATTTGGCGATCTAGAACCTCAGAATGACTTGTTATGATATTACAGCTCACTATCAACGAACGATTGACCAATTAGGAAATCTAGAACCTTAGAATAACTTGTTATGAGATTACAGCTTATTATCAACAAACGGTTGACCGATTCGGTGATATAGAACCTCAGAATGACTTGTTATGAGATTATAGCTCATTATCAGCGAACAGTTGACCGATTTGGTGATCTAGAATATCAGAATGACTTGTTATGAGATTACAACTCATTATCAGTGAACAATTGACTAATTCGGTGATCTAGAACCTCAGAATGGCTTGTTATAAGATTATAGCTCATTATCAGCAAACGGTTGACCGATTTGGTGATCTAGAAACTCAGAATAGCTTGTTATGAGATTACAGCTCATTATCAGTGAACAGTTGACCGATTTGGTGATCTAGAACCACAGAATGGTTTGTTATGAGATTAGAGCTCATTATTAGCAAATGATTGATTGATTTGGTAATCTAGAACCTTAGAATGACTTGTTATGAGATTGTAGCTCATTATCAGCAAACGGTTGACAGATTTGGTGATCTGGAATCTCAGAATGACTTGTTATGAGATTACAGCTCATTATCAGTGAATGATTGACCGATTCGGCTATCTAGAACATCAGAATAGTTTGTTATGAGATTACAGCTCATTATTGGAAAATGGTTGATCGATTCGGTGATCTAGAACCTTAGAATAGCTTGTTATGAGATTACAGCTCATTATCAGTGAATGGTTGACCGATTCAACCATCTAGAACCTCAGAGCGGCTTGTTATGAGATTATAGCTCATTATCAGCGAATGGTTGACCAATTCAGTGATCTAGAAACTCAAAATGACTTGTTATGATATTACAGCTAATTATCAGTAAACGGTTGACCGATTCAGCGATCTAGAGCCTCAAAATGACTTGTTATGATATTTTAACTCATTATTAGCGAATGGTTGACCGATTTGGTGATCTAGAATCTCAGAATGGCTTGTTATGAGATTGTAGATCATTATCAGAAAATGGTTGACTGATTCGACGATCTAGAACCTCAAAACTGCTTGTTATGAGATTATAACTCATTATCAGCGAATGGTTGACTGATTCGGTTATCTAGAATCTCAGAATGACTTATTATGAGATTACAGCTCATTATCAGCAAACATTTGACCAATTCAGTGATCTAGAACCTCAGAATGGCTTGTTATGAGATTATAGCTCATTATCAGTGAACAGTTGACTGATTCAATGACCTAAAACCTCAGAATGGCTTGTTATGAGATTACAGCTCATTATCAATAAATGGTTGACCAATTCGGTGATCTAGAGCCTTAGAATGACTTGTTATGAGATTACAGCTCATTATCAGCAAACAGTTGACCAATTCAACAATCTAAAACCTCAAAATAGATTGTTATGAGATTACAGCTTATTATCAGTAAACGATTGACTGATTTGGGGATCTAGAACTTTAGAATGACTTGTTATGAGATTGTAGCTTATTATCAGTGAATGGTTGACCGATTCAGTGATCTAGAATCTTAGAATTACTTGTTATGAGATTATAGCTCATTATCAGTGAACAGTTGACCGATTCGGTGACCTAGAACCTCAGAATGGCTTGTTATGAGATTACAACTCATTATTAGCAAATGGTTGACCGATTCGGTGATCTAGAACCTCAGAATGGCTTGTTATAAAGTTACAGCTCACTATCAGTGAACGGTTGACCAATTCAGTGATCTAGAACCTCAGAATGACTTATTATGAGATTATAGCTCATTATCAGCAAATAGTTGACTGATTCGGCGATCTAGAACCTCAGAATGACTTGTTATGAGATTACAGCTCATTATCAGCAAACGGTTGACCAATTCAGCAATCTAGAACCTCAGAATGGCTTGTTATGAGATTACAACTCATTTTTAGCAAATGGTTGACCGATCTGGTGATCTAGAACCTCAGAATGACTTGTTATGATATCATAGCTCATCATCAGCGAATGGTTGACCGATTCGGCAATCTAGAATCTCAGAATGACTTGTTATGAGATTACAGCTCATTATTAGTGAATGATTGATCGATTCAGTGATGTAGAACCTTAGAATAGCTTGTTATGAGATTACAACTCATTATCAGCAAAAGGTTGACTGATTCAATGAGCTAGAACCTCAAAATGGCTTGTTATAAGATTATACCTTATTATCAGTGAATGGTTGACCGATTTGGTGATCTACAACCTCAGAACAGGTTGTTATGAGATTACAGCTCATTATCAGTAAACCGTTGACCGATTCGGTAATCTAGAACTTCATAACTACTTGTTCTAAGATTGTAGCTCATTATCAGTGAATGGTTGACTGATTCGGTGATCTAGAATCTTAGAATGACTTGTTATGAGATTATAGCTCATTATCAGTGAATGATTGACAGATTCGATGATCAAGAACCTCAGAATGGCTTGTTATGAGATTATAGCTCATTATCAGTAAACGGTTGACCAATTCGGCGATCTAGAACCTTAGAATGACTTGTTATGAGATTACAACTCATTATCAGTAAACGATTGACCGATTCAGCGATCTAAAACCTTAGAATAGCTTGTTATGAGATTACAGCTCATTATCAGTGAACGGTTGAGCGATTCAGCGAGCTAGAACCTGAATGACTTGTTATGAGATTACAGCTCATTATCAGCAAATGGTTGACCGATTCGGTGAGCTAGAACCTCAAAATGACTTGTTATGAGATTGTAACTCATTATCAATAAATGATTGACTGATTCTATGATCTAGAATCTCAGAACGACTTGTTATGAGATTGTAGATCATTATCAGCAAATAGTTGACTGATTCGATGATCTAGAACTTCAAAATGGCTTATTATGAGATTGTAGCTCATTATCAGTGAACGGTTGACCGATTTAGTGATATAGAATCTTAGAATGACTTGTTATGAAATTATAGCTCATTATCAGCGAACGGTTGACCGATTCAGTGATCTAGAACCTTAGAATGGCTTGTTATGAGATTACAACTCATTATCTATGAACGGTTGACTGATTCAACCATCTAGAACCTCAAAATGGCTTGTTATGAGATTATAACTCATTATCTGCAAATGGTTGACCGATTCGGTGATCTAAAATCTTAGAATTACTTGTTATTAGATTACAGCTCATTATCAGTGAATGTTTGACAGATTCGGCAATCTAGAACCTCAAAATGGCTTGTTATGACATTACAGCTCATTATCAGCAAACGGTTGACCGATTTGGTGATCTACAACCTCAGAATGACTTGTTATGATATTGTAGCTCATTATAAGTGAACGGTTGACCGATTTAGCAATCTAAAATATCAGAATGAATTATTATGAGATTATAACTCATTATCAGTGAACGGTTGACCGATTAAGCGATCTAGAACCTTAGAACGGGTTGTTATGAGATTACAGCTCATTATCATCAAACAGTTGACCGATTCGGTGATCTAGAACCTTAGAATGGCTTGTTATGAGATTATAGCTCATTATCAGCAAACGGTTGATCGATTCAGCGATCTAGAACCTCAGAATGGCTTGTTATGAGATTATAGCTCATTATCAGCAAACGGTTGACTGATTCGGCAATCTAGAACCTCAGAATGACTTATTATGAGATTGTAACTCATTATCAGTGAATGGTTGACCGATTTGGTGATCTAGAATTTTAGAATGACTTGTTATGAGATTACAGCTCATTATCAGTGAATGGTTGACCGATTTGATGATCTAAAACCTTAGAATGACTTGTTATGAGATTACAACTCATTATCAGCAAACGGTTGATCAATTCAGTGATCTAAAACTTCAGAATGGCTTGTTATGAGATTATAGTTCATTATCAGTGAATGGTTGACCGATTCGGTAATCTAGAACCTTAGAATGGCTTGTTATGAGATTATAGCTTATTATCAGAGAATGGTTGACCGATTTGGCATGTTAGAACCTCAGAATGACTTGTTATGAGATTACAGCTCATTATCAGCAAATGGTTGACCGATTTGGCATTCTAGAACCTTAAAATGACTTGTTATGAGATTGTAACTCATTATCAGTGAATGGTTGACCGTTTCAGTGACTAAAATCTTAGAATGACTTATTATGAGATTGTACTTCATTACCAACAAACGGTTTACTAATTTGACGATCTAGAACCTCAAAATGGCTTGTTATGAGGTTGTAGCTCATTATCAGCGAATGGTTGACCAATTCGGTGATCTAGAATATTAGAATGACTTGTTATGAGTTTACAACTCATTATCAATGAATGGTTGACCGATTCAGCGTCCAAAAACCTTAGAATGACTTGTTATGAGATTATAGCTCATTATCAGTGAACGGTTGACTGATTCAATGATCTAGAACCTCAGAATGGTTGGTTATGAGATTACAGCTAATTATCAGCAAACAGGTGATCGATTCAGTGATATAGAACCTTTAAATGACTTGTTATGAGATAATAGCTCATTATCAGTGAACGGTTGACCAATTTGGCAATCTAGAACCTCAGAACGGCTTGTTATGAGATTACAGCTCATTATCAACAAACGGTTGACCGATTCAGTGACCTAGAACCTCAAAATGACTTATTATGAGATTGTAGGTCATTATCAGTGAACGGTTGACCGATTTGGTGATCTAGAATCTCAAAATAACTTTTTATGAGATTACAGCTCATTATCAGTGAACGGTTGACTAATTCAGCGATCTAGAACCTCAAAATGACTTGCTATGAGATTTTAGCTCATTATCGATAAATGGTTGACCGATTCAGCAATCTAGAACCTCAAAATGACTTGTTATGAGATTGTAACTCATTATCAGTGAGCAGTTGACCGATTCAGTGATCTAGAATCTCAGAATAGCTTGTTATGAGATTGTAGATCATTATCAACAAACGGTTAACTGATTCGATGATCTAGAACCTCAAAATGGCTTGTTATGAGATTGTAGCTCATTATCAGTAAATGATTGACTGATTTGGCGATCTAGAATCTCAGAATGACTTGTTATGAGATTATAGCTCATTATCAACGAACGGTTGACTGATTCAGCGATCTAGAACCTCAGAATGGCTTGTTATGAGATTATAGCTCATTATAGACAAATGGTTGACCGATTCAGCGATCTAGAACCTCAGAATGAGTTATTATGAGATTATAACTCATTATTAGCAAATGGTTGACCGATTTGGCGATCTAGAACCTCAGAATGGCTTGTTATGAGATTACAACTCATTATCAACGAACGGTTGACCGATTTAGTGATCTAGAACCTCAGAATGACTTGTTATAAGATTACAACTCATTATCAAGAAAATGGTTGACCGATTCGGTGATGTAGAACCTCAAAATGACTTGTTATGAGATTGTAACTTATTATCAGCGAACGGTTGACCGGTTCGGCGATCTAAAATCATAGAACGACTTGTTATGAGATTACAACTCATTATCATCAAATAGTTGACCGATTTGGCGATCTAGGACCTCAGAATGACTTGTTATGAGATTAAAACTCATTATCAGTGAACGATTGACAAATTCAGCAATCTAGAACCTCAGAATGGCTTGTTATTAGATTACAGCTCATTATCAACAAACGGTTGACTGATTCGGCGATCTAGAACCTTTGAATGACTTGTTATGAGATTATAGCTCATTATCAATGAATGGTTGACCGATACGGCTATCTAAAATCTTAGAATTACTTGTTATGAGATTACAACTCATTATCAGTGAATGGTTGACCGATTCAGTGATCTAGAACCTCAGAATGGCTTGTTATGAGATTATAGCTCATTATCAGCAAATGGTTGACCAATTCAGCAATCTAAAACCTCAAAATAGCTTGTTATGAGATTACAACTTATTATCAATGAATGGTTGACCGATTCAGTGATCTAAAATCTCAAAATAGCTTGCTATGAGATTATAGCTCATTATCAGCAAACGGTTGACTGATTTGGCAATCTAGAACCTTAGAATGACTTGTTATGAGATTGTAACTCATTATCAGCAAACAATTGACCGATTTGGCTATCTAGAATCTCAGAATGACTTGTTATGAGATTACAACTCATTATCAGCAAACAGTTGACCGGTTCAACAATCTAGAACCTTAGAATGGCTTGTTATGAGATTACAAGTCATTATCAGCGAACGATTGACTGATTCGGCGATCTAGAACCTCAGAACGGCTTGTTATAGGATTATAGCTCATTATCAGCAAATGGTTGACCGATTCAGTGATCTAAAACCTCAGAATGACTTGTTATGAGATTACAGCTCATTATCAGCAAATGATTGACTGATTCAGCGATCTAGAACCTCAAAATGACCTGTTATGAGATTGTAACTCATTATCAGTGAACGATTGATTGATTTGGTGATCTAGAATCTTAGAATGACTTGTTATGAGATTGTAGATCATTATTAGTAAATGGTTGACTGATTCGATGATTTAAAACATTAAAATGGCTTGTTATGAGATTGTAGCTCATTATCAGCGAATGGTTGACCGATTTGGTGATCTAGAATCTCAGAATGACTTGTTATGAGATTACAGCTCATTATCAGTGAATGGTTGATCGATTTCACGATCTAGAACCTCAGAATGGCTTGTTATGAGATTATAGTTCATTATCAGTGAACGGTTGACTAATTCAATGATCTAGAACTTTAGAATGGCTTGTTATGAGATTACAGCTCATTATCAGCAAATGGTTGACCGATTTGGTGATCTAGAACCTTAGAATGACTTGTTATGAGATTATAGCTCATTATCAATGAATGGTTGACCAATTTGGCAATCTAGAACCTTAGAATGGCTTGTTATGAGATTACAGCTCATTATCAACAAATAGTTGACCAATTTGATGATCTAGAACCTTAGAATGACTTATTATGAGATTGTAGCTCTTTAATCAGCAAATGGTTAATCGATTCAGCGATCTAGAATCTTAGAATGACTTGTTATGAGATTACAGCTCATTATTGTATCATCTTAAAATGGAAGCACTCCATGTTGAGACCTTTTAGTCTTCCCTAGTAAGCTATTATGGTCTTAATTCATACACCTTCATGCTTCCATGGAGTTTCATGTGCTTATGTGCCTATTCTACCCCTCCTTTCTACCTTTTCTCTTTATTTCTGAGACTCTGGCACATTTCTTGAGGTTTTGACCCTCTGGGTCAGGGTTGACCTCAGCCTTGACCTAGGTTAGGGATGACCTTGACCCTAACCTAGGTTAGGGTCAACCTCGACCCTGACCCCATGGTCCAGGGTCCTTGGTGTTGAGTCCCAGTTTCAGGGTTTCATCAAAATTTTATATTTTCCCTCTTTGGGGCCATTATTCCTTGAGTTAAGCGTCGAACTCTTAAATTAATATTTGAGGTGGACCTTTCTCAAGCTTTGTGTAGGATTCCTAATTTATTATTTGAGATAAGCCTTTCTTGAGATTTGTGCCTAATGCTCAAATTAACTTTGGGGTTGGCCTTACCTCAAATTTTGTGACAAGGCTCTTAAATAATTATTTCTACCTTAAGGGTTGACCCCTTCTAGGGTTTTGTGCCATGGACCCTTAATTATTGTTTTCTATGTCGGCCTTTGTGCCCAAGATCACTATAAAAGAAGGGCTTTCCTCTCTCATTTGGATCGAAGAAAAATCTAAGTTTCCTAATGATCATCAAGTGAATCAAAGCGAATCAAGAAGCACTACCAAGATCTCTCAAGAATTCAAGACATCTACATTCTCAATTCAAGCACTTGAGCACATTTACTTCCATGGAGCCATGAATTGGCATGGTAGATCAACTTCATACTCTTCTACAAAGTTCAAACAACTTCAAGCATTCATCCTTGTGGATCTAAGGATTTGAATCCACCACAAGGGTCTCCATACAAGCAAGGTGAATTTGTTTATTTACTTTGTTTATGCAATTTCAATTTGATTGTAAGGTTAATTCCAAAATTGGGGTTTGACCAAGGCAAACCCCTCCCCCCAACAAACAAACCTCTTTTTTTTCGAAGGTATAGGTTTAAGACTATGGATTTGAACCCAGATTTGGATACCCTTTTTGACTTTCTTTCAGACGGTGCGAACAGAGTCACTTTCAGATCTGTGCAGGTCAGGGTCAACATTATTGGGTCAGGGTCGACATTATTGGGTCAGTTTTTCTAGAAACAGCCTACAAACCTCTGAAAATAGCATTCTTTGATCTGCACTATTTTAAGGTTGGTACTTTATCTCATCCATTTCAATTCCTAGAACTATCATATACATTCCTTTCTAAAATGGGAATTTAAGATCTTTCCTCTTTGCTCTCATTTCTGAATGGATGATTCATTTGTGCATTGATCCTTCTTTTGGGT
>MU225283.1:454965-466823 GCA_018584345.1 Thuja plicata | reverse complement strand
AATATGGAATGAATCATAGTTCTACTTTCTTAGTTAAATCTTGCATTAGCATTCTAGTTTAAAGCTTGCATTCTCATCATTGTGATGGCTTGAGACAAGTTCCTCATACTTGTTCTTGAGTTCTTCATTCACTTAGCTTACATTGTTATCATAGTGAGATTTGTAATATTGTGTTGAGAGAGCACACCCACACATCTCTCTAAGAGCAAATCAACAAGGTCTTGGGTGCCCTTGTTCAGCTCATCGGAGGTCATGATGGAGTTTTCTTATTTTTATAGTATGCTTTAGACATGTTAGTATAACTTATTAATTGTTATTTATCTAACATTTGCATGTCTGAGCGTGCTCCCAATAGGTAGGTTTCCAGCATGTATATTTTGGCATGCCCGGTGGGACCCACGTCCCTTATTTTCTAACATTTTTTTATAGATTTTTTATAGTTCAGAGAACTCTAACGTAGACCCGTCTCCACTTTGGAGTCACCGTCTCCGCAGACTACCATCTTTGCTTCTCGTCCGCCTGTGAAACTCGGTCATCTGCGGTGAAGCTTCACCGTCTCCGCCTGTCTGAAAATGACTTATCAAACTATGGTTTTAAAACTATTTTTTATTAATTTTCAGTATTTTTAACTCTCTGGTTTTTGACAGAGATAAAATTTTTAAGGGTTAAATGCTGAGTAATTTGATAAAAATGATATTTCTCAATTTTAATAGGTCTGTTTCTTTTTTATAAAAATTTGACTGTCTATTTTCTATCGTCTGTGCAGGTATTTTGCCATTTCCGCAGAGCGCCGTCTGCGCAGATCACCGTCTGCGACGATCCGCCATCTCCGTCTATTTTTTTGAGTTTTGTGTTTTTTAACACATTTGAAATTCTAAACTACTAACCAGTTCATGTTGGTTCTATGACTGATTTTGTGAAGGATATTTAAATGAACTTGTATGTTTAATCACTTGTCTTGGAATGTATGTTGCATAAAAAGTGAACCTCACTCAATCTTGAATATTTAAGGGAATCAATCTCACAATTTTTGAATGACTTAAAGTGAATCAAACACACCTTTACAAGCTTTCCTTTTTGCTGAGTGGGAAATAAATTCAACATGTATGTTTAAACACACTATTGTGTCTTTTGCTTAGGTAGAAAATACTTAGTTTCTTTAATTAGGTTCAATTTGGAAATGAACTCTTTTTGGTGTGTTTGAAGAAGTGTTTCTCACCACTTCTTTCGAGCTATTTGTCATTAGTTTAAAACCCTTTAAATTATGTGATGCTTTGATTAAACTATAGCTGTATCCTCTCCCCTCGCCTTCACGGATCTTGGGTGAAGAGAAAGCTTAGCTTAATCAAGCTTCTAGAGAGGCCTGTCTAGAGGGAGCGCTTCCCCTTTAGAGGATGACCTCAAACTAGTAATCCCTTCGGCCAGTATAGAAATAAGGTGTGACCCAAAGGTCTGCTTTATCCCTTCAAGCTCGGGCAGGTCATGTTCAATGGTAGTCCATACTGAGTGAATATCCTCAGCATACTAGCATGGTTGAACTAGAGACTTAAGTGTCTCACACTGTACAAACTGATTGCGGGGATGGCACGAAACCTTACTAGCAACCATAAAGTGGTATCCTACCTGATTCACCTCTGAATGGTGAATTATTATAGTGCAAAGGGAGGGAATAATCTCCCCCCAAGATTCCCATCATACGCGTCCTAGGGTATTGTGTTGCGAAAGAGATCTTTGTAGCACGACAATAATACCTGGCAAAAGGAAAAAACATGGGCGCCCTTCCAGGGGTGACATGCTGTGTGAGTTGAAGGACTACCAAGTAATGGGCCTATAATATTTCATGCGAAGCCAATTCCTAAGGTAGCTACTATTTGAACTATTTTTCGATGTGCTAGACCTAGTAAAAACATAAGTGGTTTGAAAGAATCACTTCAACATACATAATCAAAATGTTACAAAGTTGAAGCAAGATCCCCTAAAAAGTCATATTTGTTAGTATCCCTCAAGGTTTCTTTTTCCCTTGTTGGATTGTTTTGAGACATGTGTTTGTTATTTTATGGTTGGCTTGTTCTTAAAATCAGTTCTTTCCATCGAACAATTTACCCAAAATCAAATTGAACATAAAAATCTGCCCAGAATTTTAACACACTGCCTTAGTCTCAGTCGGCCATCTCTGCTCTGGATCCACCATCTACGTAGATCACCATCTACACAGATCACCATCTACACAAATCACCATCTGCATCTGAGACTACTGTCTCCGCTTCAAAATAGTGAGCTTCAAATCTGGCCAAGATAATCAAAATTTGACCATCTCCAGGACCCTAGAACCACTTGTCCTAAATCATTCATTCACTTGGCCAAAATTAATTTTTCTATGACATGACCAGTTTTAAGAAGCACAAGAATGTTAAACTTCCTACATCTCTAGTCCTTAGGGAGCAAAAGGAAACCACCCGTAAATCCAAGGAATTCCAACACATTGCAACATCCATCAAACAAGGGATTGAACACCGTGAAAAGCTTGACAAAATCATTTACAACAATAGATTTTGTAATTTTATGGCCAAGTTTTCACTCAATAGAGCTTTTGTCACTCTTGAACAATACGATTAGGTAACACCTGGCTTCTGGATCATTCTTCCACCTCTTCCATCATCATTCTTCCTTTGGAGCATTAGATCAAAATCAAATCAAATCTTTAGGTTGAAAGACCTTAATCAAAGTATTATAAACCTTCATCTTCAAACAAACACAGCATTGCTTGTAGACCATCAGTCTGTCTCAATTAATTTAAATCCCTTAGTAATATCCCATTTTACTTGAGATCACAAGTCCATCTTCAAGTAGAACAGGTATCACTTTAAATCCTTTGTGTTTGTATCATCATAAGGTTTAACATGCTTAGGTTTTGTTCCAAAAACCTTTAAATCAACTATCCAATCAATCATCTAAATCAAATCAAATTCAATCAAATCCAATCAAATCAATCTTCAATCCAATCTATCAAATCAATCAATCAATCAAATCCAATCAAATCAAATCAAAGATCTTTGCTCCATCTCATCTCCTACATCTCCTTGTCTTTCATTCTTCTACCATTGTGTGGTTGTCACTCGATCCCAAGCTAGAAACATGAGGCGAACAACATTCAACACTAATCATGAGGAGAACCCATTTGCCACACAATACTTTAATGGAAGTGGGGTACGCGTTGAGGAAGTGGTCGAAGAAATAGAATTAGTGGATCAAGAAGAAAGACCCAACCAAGTGATTGACTTCCTTAGAGACCCCTACAATTTGGAAATGGTTGAGAAGGCCATCTTGCATAACAATGATGAGATATTTCTGAATCTCATCCATAATGGTGTCATAGTTCCTGTTGACTTTGATGAAACACTCCTTACTAGAAATATCACTAAAGTCACTGCTGCCGCTACAACAGTCATGGCTTCTACTTAAAATGCTACATCATCATGTGACACTAGTAATGGACCTGTTAGTGAACCTCCCATATCAACACCTATATCAACAACCACATCAATACCCCAATTGACACCTGAACAAATCCAACAAATCATAAGTGCTTTACCAAACAATAATACACACAATAGCACTCAAACGATGACGACTCAAGGAGCAAGTGCTAATGTCAACAACATAGGGAAAATTTCTATGCCCTTGTCTTCCTTGTTTCAAACAATGGGGGCAAAAATAGTTGCAAACAATACATCACAAGCCTATCGATATATACCCCCTCCTACCATTGGTATGACCTCCATGGGCTTTTTAGCTGCACAATTTGGAGGAGGTGGAGGTTATGTACCACCATTTTTCACACAAAATACTCCAGATTTCACCCAACAATTCAATGAGCTCAAAAGTATTGTACAAGGTTTATAAAGCGGGGGCAAGAAGGAGTTTTCTTTTGATGAGATTTGTCCCTACCCATTTGACAAGTCTATCACGATGCAACCATTCCCACCAAAATTTGAGATGCCTAAATTCAAAAAATAAAAGGGTGAGACATGTCCTCTCCAACATCTCAAAGAGTTTTACATCACATGTCAAGAGGTTGCCTATAATGAGAATTATTTGAAAAGACTTTTCACTAGGATTCTTGGAGGCGCAGCCCTGGAATGGTTCATGGCCCTTCCTTATGGGTCAATCTCTACCTTCTCTGACCTTGTAGAGAAGTTTGTTGGGAAATATTCCTATAACATTGAGCATCAAGCAACACTCAGCGATTTGTGCAATACTAAACAAAAGAATGGAGAAACCTATGCTAGTTTCTTACAATGATGGAGACATATTGCAAATCGCATGCCATGGAAAATACCTGATAGTCACTTAATTGAAATCTTCACAAACAATTTAATCTCTGAGATGTCCTTCCAAATGAAGATGGCTTCACCTGATACCTTTGAATCACTTGTCAAGAAGGGAAAAGACATTGCAGATGGCCTTTTACAAAGAGGTAGCATCAAACATTATACTCCTTCCAATAATGATAAACCAAAATTTTGGAGTAAGAACAAAGGAGTTGTCAATGATGGAGTGACTGATACCAAGCATGTTCAAAATATTCAAGCATCCAATAATACCAATCAAAACAATCGCAATAACAATAAAAATCAAAATCAGTACCACAACAACAACCAAAATCAGAATCAGAATCAGAATCAGCCCAATCAGAATCAAAACAACAATTAGAATCAGAACAATCAGACTAATCAACAACCTCGTAATCAATCATTCTTGTTCCCTTGCAACAACTACAACAATAACAACAACAACAACAATGATAATCGACATCGACAATAATTCACAGCTTTAGCAGAGCCTTTAGATGTGATCTTCAAACAACTCGCGGATCAAGGAATGATAGTTTACCCAAATACTCAACCTTTTGATGAAAACCAACCTAAACCTGTTTGGTATAGAGATAATGAGTATTGTGATTATCATCGCATCAAGGGACATGATACCAAGAAATGCATGAAGCTCAGACACTTTGTGCAAGACCTCATTGAGGATGGGAAAATTGAAGTTGAAGGTCAAAATGCATCCTCATCTAATGCGAAACTCAAAGTCTATAATCAACCTTTCCCACCTCATAATCAAAACAATGCATCAAATGCCATCCCCTATGACTATTCTACCAATACCATTACAGGCCATGATTGAGCATGTGGGAGTTTAAATGAAAATGATATCTTTGGGTTTGATTCTCTTTGTGGTCACATTGAAGAAGTTGACACACATGTTAATACTATAAAACTCAAAGTTTCTGATTGTAATGCTACTACACGAAGACCCAGAGTCACTGTTTAAGCTGTTGATAAACCTTCTACATCTGCAAATCCACCAGCTATACCATCTACTGCCGCTCGACCTGCTTCACACTTTGACTTGTTGGCCCAATTACAAAAGACACCTGCACAGATATCCATTCTAGAGCTCTTGACAACATCGCCAATCCATAGAGAAGTCCTTGATAAAGCTCTAAACAAATCACGTGTTCCTGAAAACATTAATGCTACATAATTCAAAGCCATGATAGGGAACCTAGCCGCACAAGAACATCTAGTTTTCACTGATAAAAACTTTAGTGGTCCCGAACCTCATCATAATAAATCCCACCATATAGAAGGCAAAATCTGCTCCACAAGAGTCAAACGAATCCTCATAGATGGTGGATTTGGCCTAAATTTGTGCACATTGAAAATGATTCATAACATTGGTCTTTCTGAGGACCTAATTGATGCAGACAAGATAATTACAATAAAAGCTTATGATGATTGAGAACGAGAAAGTAAGGGTTTGATCATATTGCCCTTACAAGTGGGTCCAACCTTGATTGAAATTGTTTGCCATGTACTGGATCTAGATATACCTTATAAAATCTTACTAGGACACCCATGGATACATGCTATCAAAGGTGTACCCTCTACCTATCATCAGTGTCTGAAGTTCCCACATCACGGTAGAGAAATCACAATTCCTGGAGATCCTGAGCCCTTTCAATATTGCAAAATATTGGAAGGGAAACAAGCTAATTACTGTCTGTTGAATGAATTTGGCTGACACTCCAATCAAGAAACCCCTGGTTCAGAAAAGACATCAGAAACATCAACTAAGGAACCCAAAGGAAAGGAAAAAGTCACTAAGGAAAAAGCTACTAAAGAAAAACCCTCCTCATTTGAAGCAAAGGCAACATTTACAGATCAAGGCATGGGAGAGTATAAATTTGAAAGTGCCTTATGTATTGGGCAACTCCCCTTGTCTCCAAAGTCTTATGGAAGACCATCACCATTACCCCTCTCCAAGGATAAAGCACTTATGCACTGCGAGTCAACTATTTTTGAACATTGGGGGTCCTTATCGGATGAACACATGGAATATAGTGTCCTTGTTGGCTCTATAATGATGAAGAAGAATGACCTGTAACTTTCCCCAAAGGAAAGTATCCTAAAGTTACTCCCATTGTTGAAAAGATGGGATATCATGGTACTGGTCTTGGAGCTAATGAAACAGGAAAGACAAAGATCATAACAGCTAATGGTTATCCTAAAGGACACAGATTGGGTTCTGTAGAAACTAAGACTAACTTCGCTAAGGATTATTGTTTAGCTGCCTCAAATTCAGACACTAAGGAAGAGTTCTTTGAAATTCCTTTCCAATATATTGAAGATGACCTAACTGAAGATCACCACATCTTCACTATTACCCAAGCTGACCTTTCATCCCCTCATTTACCCCTCACAAACCCTGAATTAATTGACTGGGATCAGCAAGACTCACCACCAGCTTTGGACATATGCGATTCAGATGAGGTAGTTTTAGCCCTCTTTGGACTTAAGAATTTCCGAGAACATGAACATCACATACACTACAATGAACAAGCCTAATTTGGTAGCCAAGTCAACTCTCTCAGTCGCAAAAATGGAAAAGAAAATTAAAAAAAATAAAATGAAAATACATCCTCTGGTGAAAACCTCTCGTAGGCACCTAAGGATGAAGAAAAAGACAAAATAAAGGATGATTCCTCTAGTGAAAACCTTTCTGAGGCTCTAGAGGAGGGAGAGATTGACTTGTTGTTTATATCATCAGAACTAGAAGTGTCCTCTATGATCATTGAAGATACTATTCCAATCAACCTCGGCACAGAAGAAAATCCACATATCACTTACATTGCAACTTCTCTCAGTGATCAAGAAAAGAAAGACATGACAACATTCTTACATAAGCACAAAATCAACTTTGCCTTGACCTACAAAGACATGCCCAGGCTTGATACAAATCTTTTCATGCATTATCTTGCGGTAGATCCAAATGCAAAACTTGTCAAACAGAAGCTTCGCAAGATGCGTCCTCAAGTTGCATTAGTAGTCAAAGTAGAGCTTCAGAAGATGCTGGATGAAGAGGTAATCAGACCAATTGACTATCCTAAATGGGTTTCTAATATTTTACTAGTAGGTAAGCCTATTGGGGGAATTTGTATCTGCACTAATTTCAGAGACCTCAACCTTGCATGTCCCAAGGATGATTTTCCACTCCCTAATATTGACATTATAGTGGATTTGACGGCAGGACATGAAATGTTGTCACTTATGGATAGATTCTCAGGTTATAATTAGTTTAGGATAGTGCCAGAAGACCAGCACAAAACCACATTTACAACACCTTGGGGCACTTTTTGTTATCAAGTGATGCCTTTCGGTCTTAAAAATGCCGGAGCCACTTATCAATGAGCAATGACTACCATCTTTCATGACTGTTTGCATGTCATCATGGAAGATAATGTGGATGATCTTTTAGGCAAATCCAAAATAAGGGAATCACATATTCCTATCCTTACCACCATCTTTGATCGATTGGAGAAACATAAGCTTAGGCTGAATCCCAAAAAGTGTGTCTTTGGGGTACAATTTGGTAAGTTGTTGGGATACATTGTATCACGGTGTGGAATAGAAGTTGATCCAAAGAAAGTGAAAGCAATCCTAGAAATTCCACCACCCAAAACATTGAAGCAATTACATAGTTTAAAAGGCAAACTATAATCAATCAAAATATTCATGTCACAGTTGGCTGACAAAGTACATCCATTCTCCCATCTTATACGCAAGAATATCAAGTTTTAGTGGGATTATTTGTGTCAAAATGCATTTGAGAAACTGAAAGTTTATCTAGCTAATCCACCAGTGTTGGTGCCACCTGTTGCTGGTCGCCCTTTGATTTTGTACATATCTGCTATAGAGGTTGCATTGGGAGCCCTCCTGGCACAATTAGATGACACCGGTAAAGAGCGAGCAATTTACTATCTTAGCAGAACTCTTATTGGCTATGAGTTGAATTATTCCTTAATTGAAAAAGCTTGTTTGGCCATTGTTTTCTATACATAGAAGCTACGAAATTATATGCTTAATCATAAAATTCATCTTGTTGCTAAAATTGATCCACTCAAGTATCTCCTGGCACGCACTACTCTTATTGGTCATACAACAAAATGGGTCATGATTCTTAGTGAGTTTGACATTGTTTATGTGGATCGAAAGGCCATTAAAGGACAAGTGATTGCAGATCAGTTAGCTGAAGCACCTATTGATGGTAAACACCCTTTGATCATAGATTTTCTAGATGAATCAGTCTTAAATCTTGCCCCAAGTCCACCATGGAAGCTTTATTTTGATGGATCCTTCACTCAGAAAGGATCAGGGGCAGGAATCCTATTTGTTACACCAAAAGGGGATCTCATCCCTAAATCTTTCAAATTACAATTTCCTTGTACCAATAATATTGTAGAATATGAAGCCCTTGTACTTGAACTTCGACAGGCCATACAATGGCAGATTCTCACTCTATTGGTGCTTGGTGATTCACAATTGGTTATCAAACAAGTTATGGATGAATATCAAACAAAGGATGACAAGTTGCTTCCCTATCACCGAATAGTTGAAGATCTCAAGACACATTTTACTGAACTAACATTTCAACAGATCCCTCGCACAAACAACAAAGTAGCAGATGCTATGGCAACAATTGGGTCTCTGATCACTATGCCAGAACATAGTGCACGGTGTGAGTTTCTTGTTGAGAATCTTACAGTCCCTGCCTATGACACGCTGAATTCTGAAATGGTGTGTGAAATTGCTGATCCCAATTTCCCATGGTACCAAGAAGTGTATTCCTATCTATGTGATGGACATACCCCACTTACTTTAACCCCCAATCAACGTAAAACCTTCATTCATCGAACTTTCCGATACATAAGTCTCGCTGATACCCTTTACCGAAAGCATTTCAATGGAATTCTTTTAAGGTGTTTAAATTTTGATGAAGCACAAACGTCCCTAGAGGAGGTACATAAAGGAATCTATGGGGCCCATTCTAGTGGACTTATGTTGGCCAAAAATTTGTTACGCACTGGATATTATTGGCCTACTATGGAGCAAGATGCCTACAACTATGTGAAGAAGTGTGTACCTTGTCAGCAGCATGGCAATTTGATACACGCTTTCTCCCAATCACTCCAACCCATCATCACCCCTTGGCCCTTTTCATGCTGGGGTCTCGACCTTGTTGGTCAAATTTTCCCTAATTCATCCAATGGCCATAAATACATCCTGGCTGCTACAGAGTACTTTACCAAGTGGGTTGAAGTTGTTCCTCTCACCTACACTACTAGAAAATAGATTTTGAAGTTTATTTTGAACTATCTTATCTGTCACTATGGCATTCCTTAGGACATTGTTACTGAAAAGGGAGGACCATTCAAGAATAAGGATGTCACATAGCTATGTAGGAAGTTCATCATTACTCACCATACCTCTTCCAAGTACTTTCCGCAAAGCAACGGTCAAGCTGAGGCTACAAATAAAACCATTCTCAGAATCCTCAAAAAGAAAGTCGATGAAGCAGGCCGTGATTGGAACCTTCATCTCAATCCCACCCTTTGGGCTTACTACACCTCCATTTGAACCCCCATAAGAGCCACTCCCTTTTCCCTTGTTTATGGTACTGAGGCTATTCTACCCATTGAAATTGAGCTCCCTTCCCTCAGAATCTCTTTGAAGAATCTGTTGTCTGAAGAAGAATATAGAGTTGCCCACTTGCAAGAGTTGGAACTCCTCGATGAGAGATGCCTCAATGCCCTAGACCACCTCTGCGTGTATCAAAATCACCTTTGCCTTCAGTTCAACAAAAGGATCAAACCTCGTCAGTTTGAGGTTGGTGATCTTGTCCTGCAGCATAATATGAAGAACCTCCAGAATCGTGAGAAGAAAGGGAAGTTTGAACCTAATTGGTTAGGTCCCTTAATTGTTACAACAAAGTATGGTTTAGGTGCCTATCAGATTGCGTCTCCAGAGGGAGATCCACTCCCTGATCCTGTAAATATTGTACATCTCAAGCGCTTCTATGCTTGATCAATTTATAGTCCGTTGTACAGCAAAAATTGTTCAAAAAATCTAAAAAAATCAGAAAAGCAGAAAATCCCAAAAATGTTCAGAATATTCAAAAAAGAAAAAAAATCAGAAAAAGTCAAAAAAGCATAAAAAATACAAAATCTTGAAAAGAAAATTAAAAAGAGAGAGAAAAATCAGTCCATATGTGAAAACCACTTTGGTGGCACAATGGATAAGTACCATGGTGAAAACCTATTTCAGGCACCATGCGTAGTTAGATCCACCATCAGTTTCCACCATTTGTCTATACAGCTTGCATCGCCTTTCATAATAAGTGTCACTACCCATATTTGTGCAGGTAGTTCTTTGACCATCCTCTCACTTCTGCAATAATGATTCCTACATGACTGAGCTTACCAAATCACAAAACTGAGCTTTGTTCTAGACACAGTGATCGCAAATGTTTTACATCAAATCAGCAGACAGATTGATTTTCCTAAATGATCATTCTATTCATGAGCAATTGCCAGCGAATTTCTATTTTCTATCAATCAATCTTTAGCCCATCAGGATGAATCCTTCTGGTGTCGGCTGTTCTATCAATCTTCACATCACATTGTTCATGGCAAGAACTTTTGGACTAAATGACCACTTGGTCAGGATGCCTTTTTGTTGATTTTATCTTGTGTTTTACTAAGTCCTTATCGTGACAGCCTTGATCTCTTATATCTTGGTTTTTTATGGTGAGTATCTAGTGAAATACGTGTCCTTTGTGGTATGATCTGCTTGTCATAGTTTGTTAGTGCATTTATGTTTTGATATTCAGTTATGAATATGTATGCCTCAGTGGGGGAAGGATTCATGCATCCCAAATCCCTCACAAGATCTGGATGTACTACGTCTCCTCATGAGTCACATTTCATAGTTCTCATCATACCTGATATCTCACATTCTTGTTCCTAACAATCTATTTGTTTGAGAGTCTAGTCCACGCAAAGGAACCATGTCACTTGTGTTTTCTAGCACATGGTGCATAAGTCCTTTTGCAATATCAAACTAGGGTGTGCTCTCCAACATTAACATGGTATTAATCCCACTATTCTCATATAGTTAGCCTTTGCATAGTAGTTAGGTCATATTGCATTTATAGTTTTGCTCTTGGCAAAGGTTTCTATTTATTCCCCTATCTAGTCACCTACGTGATTTTCTCAGATTTATTATGATATACACAAAAATAGTGTCCTCATTAGTCTTGCATCCATTTCATTCATTAGTCATTAATCATTAATTATTTGCATTATTTAGTTCATTAAACATTAATCATTTACATTTGTCTCATATTACATTATGTTCATTAATCATTATCTTTTGCATTGATCATTTCATTAGTCATTATTCATTAGTTCCATTAGTCATTATTCATAGCATTGTTCATTAGTCATTAATCATTAA
>MU225283.1:406046-436403 GCA_018584345.1 Thuja plicata | reverse complement strand
GAGCTATGACCTTCTTGGCTTGGACTGGGTGTTGTGTGTGGATATTGTCTTGATGTTGATGAAGGCTTTATCTTTCCTTAACATGTCAAAAATAGTATGTATTTTGCCATCTTAAGGAGGGGGGCATTTATATGGCCTCCCTTATTTTATATTATTCATTTTTGTTGTAACATTTTGTTTTGCAGCACGCTAAATCCTTTGAGGGTAACGCACATAAGTTGCTAAATCCTGAAGAGATACGCATTCAATTTCAATTCAATATTCTAAATCCTTAGAAGGTAACACACATAAGTTGCTAAATCCTAAAGAGACACGCATTTTACAAAGGTATTCCATGGTGATATGAGGATATGGATCCATGGGTACTTCATAAAAGCCGTCAGAAGACACACTACATACATGCACAAAGCCGCCAAAAGGCGCACAACTTTATGGGGTGACTATCAAGTACTTGCTTGGTAGGCCATCCTATCCTTTTGTGGTTCACAGTGAGATACACACATCTTACTCGGTGCGATAGCCACTCCTCTCTCATATTTTCCATCTCCTATTATGCTTTTGGATTTAACAAAGACTCCAGTTCATCGGGGGCTTGATGGATCCTTGTATCCTTAATCACAAACAGGGTTTTTTTTTCTTCTACTCTTGCTAAAGTGGGGGCTAAATGTATCATCTTAAAATGGAATCACTCCATGTTGAGACCTTTTAGCCTTCCCTAGTAAGCTTTTATGTTCCTAATTCAGACACATTCATGCTTCCGTGGAGTTTCATGTACTTATGTGCCTGTTCTACCCCTCTTTTTCTGCCTTTTCTTTTTCTTTCTGAGACTTTGGCACATTTCCTGAGGTTCTGAACCTTTGGGTTAGGGTCGACCTTGACCCTAACCTAGGTCAGGGATGACCTCAACCCCGACTTAAGTCAAGGTTGACCTCGACCCTGACCCCAGTGTCCAGGGTCCTTGGGGTTGAGTCCCTATTTTGGGGTTTCATCAAAATTTTATATTTTCCCTGTTCGGGGCCATTATTCCTTGAGTTAAGCGTCGAACTCTTAAATTAATATTTGAGGTGGACCTTTCTCAAGATTTGTGTAGGATTCCTAATTTATTATTTGAGATAAGCCTTTCTCAAGTTTTGTGCCTAATGCTCAAATTAACTTTGGAGTAGGCCTTACCTTGAATTTTGTGACGAGGCTCTTAAATAATTATTTCTACCTTAAGGGTGGACCCCTTCTAGAGTTTTGTGCCATGGACCCTTAATTATTATTTTCTATGTCGGCCTTTGTGCCCAAGATCACTATAAAAGAAGGGCTTTCCTCTCTCATTTGGACTGAAGAAAAATCTAAGTCTCCTAACGATCATCAAGCGAATCAAAGCGAATCAAGAATCACTACCAAGATCTCTCAAGCATTCAAGACATCTACATTCTCAATTCAAGCACTTGAGCACATTTACTTCCATGGAGACATGAATTGGCATGGTAGATCAACTTCATACTCTTCTACAAAGTTCAAACAACTTCAAGCATTCATCCTTGTGGATCTAAGGATTTGAATCCACCACAAGGGTCTCCATACAAGCAAGGTGAATTTTTTTATTTACTTTGTTTATGCAATTTCAATTTTATTATAAGGTTAATTCCAAAACCCAAGTTTGACCAAGGCAAACCCCTCCCCCACAAAAACAAACCTCTTTTTCTTGCAGGTACAGGTTTAGGACTGTGGATTTGAACCCAGATCTGGATACCCTTTTCGGCTTTCTTTTAGACGGCGTGAATAGAGTCACTTTCAGATCTATGCAGGTCAGGGTCGACATTATTGGGTCAGGGTTGACATTTGTGGTTCAAGGTCGACCTTTTTCATAAGACGACATCGGAACAAAAAATGATTTCTGGGTTTTGTTCATCTCTGCATTGCAATTCTAGTTCAAACTATAGTCTTTCCATAAACAGCCTACAGACCTCAAAAAATAGCAATCTTTGATCTGCACTATTTTAAGGTTGGTACTTCATCTCATCCATTTCAATTCCTAGAACTATCATATACATTCCTTTCTAAAATGGGAATTTAAGATCTTTCCTCTTTGCTGTCATTTCCGAATGGATGATTCATTTATGCATTGATCCATCTTTTGGGTTAATCAATTTGGATCTTTCATTTATGAATTTAAGGTTAAAAGGAACATCTTATCTTCCCCACACATCACACAAACATCTACATTTTCTTATGTTACAATTATTAGTGAATGGTTGACTGATTCAGCGATCTAGAACCTCAAAATAGCTTATTATGAGATTACAGCTCATTATTAGCAAACGGTTGACTGATTCAGTGATCTAGAACCTCAGAATAGCTTGTTATGAGATTACAGCTCATTATCAGCAAACGGTTGACCGATTCGGTGATCTGGAACCTCAGAATGACTTGTTATGAGATAATAGCTCATTATCAGCAAATGATTGACCAATTCGGCAATCTAAAACCTCAGAATAACTTGTTATGAGATTATAGCTCATTATCAGTGAATGGTTGACTGATTCGGCGATCTAGAATCTCAGAATGACTTTTTATGAGATTACAGCTCATTATCAGTGAATGGTTGACTGATTCGGTGATCTAGAACCTAATAATGGCTTGTTATGAGATTACAACTCATTATCAGCAAACGGTTGACCGATTCGGTGATCTAGAACCTTAGAATGGCTTGTTATGAGATTACAGCTCATTATCAGCAAACAGTTGACTGATTCAAAGATCTAGAACCTCAGAATGGCTTGTTATGAGATTACAGCTCATTATCAGTGAATGGTTGACCGATTCGGTGATCTAGAAGCTCAGAATGACTTGTTATGAGATTACAGCTCATTATCAGCAAATGGTTGACCAATTCGGCAATCTAGAACCTCAAAATGACTTGTTATGAGATTTTAACTCATTATAAGTGAAAGGTTGACCGATTCGGTGATCTAGAATCTTAGAACGGCTTGTTATGAGATTATAGATCATTATCAGCAAACGGTTGACTGATTTGATGATCTAGAACCTCAAAATTATTTGTTATGAGATTATAGCACATTATCAACAAATAGTTGACTGATATAGTGATCTAGAATCTCAGAATGACTTGTTATGAGATTATAGCTCATTATCAGCCAACGGTTGACCAATTCAATGATCTAGAACCTCAAAATAGCTTGTTATGAGATTACAGCTCATTATTAGCGAACAGTTGATTGATTCAATGATCTAGAACCTCACAATGGCTTGTTATAAGATTATAGCTCATTATCAGCAAATAGTTGACCGATTCAGAAATCTAGAACCTCATAATGACTTGTTATGACATTATAGCTCATTATCAGTGAATGGTTGACCGATTTGGCAATCTAGAACTTCAAAATGGCTTGTTATGAGATTACAACTCATTATTAGCAAACGGTTGCTTGATTCAGCAATCTAAAACCTCAGAATGACTTGTTATGAGATTGTAACTCATTATCAGCAAATGGTTGACCAATTCAGTGATCTAGATTCTCAGAATGACTTGTTATGAGATTATAGCTCATTATTAGTGAACAGTTGACCGATTCGGTGATCTAGAACCTTAGAACAGCTTGTTATGAGATTACAGCTCATTATCAACAAATGGTTGACCGATTCGGCGATCTAGAACCTCAGAATGGCTTGTTATGACATTACAGCTCATTATCAGCGAATGGTTGACTGATTCGACAATCCAGAACCTCGGAACGGCTTATTATGAGATTACAGCTCATTATCAGCAAACAGTTGACCGATTCGGCAATCTAGAACCTCAGAATGACTTATTATGGGATTGTAGCTCATTATCAATGAAGGGTTGACTGATTCATCGATCTAGAATCTCAGAATGACTTGTTATGAGATTACAGCTCATTATCAGTGAACGATTGACCGATTCGGCGATCTAGAACCTCATAATGGTTTGTTATGAGATTACAGCTCATTATTAGCAAATGGTTGACCGATTTGGTGATCTAGAACCTTAGAATGGCTTGTTATGAGATTACAGCTCATTATCAGTGAATGGTTGACTGATTCAGTGATCTAGAATCTCAGAATGGCTTATTATGAGATTACAACTCATTATCAGCGAACGGTTGACCAATTCAATGATCTAAAACCTCATAATGATTTGTTATGAGATTATAGATCATTATCAGCAAATGGTTGATCGATTTGGCGATCTAGAACCTCAAAATGACTTGTTATGAGATTGTAACTCATTATCGGTGAATGGTTGACTGATTTGGCGATCTAGAATCTTAGAACGGCTTGTTATGAGATTGTAGATCATTATCAGCAAATGGTTGACTGATTCGATGATCTAGAACCTTAAAATGGCTTGTTATGAGATTTTAGCTCATTATCAGTGAATGGTTGACCAATTTGGTGATCTAGAATCTCAAAATAACTTGTTATGAGATTACAGCTCATTATGAGCGAACGGTTGACCGATTCAGCAATCTAGAACCTCAGAACGGCTTGTTATGAGATTAAAGCTCATTATTAGCAAACGGTTGACTGGTTCAATGATCTAGAACCTCAGAATGTCTTGTTATGAGATTATAGCTCATTATCAGCAAACGGTTGACTGATTCGACGATCTAGAATCTTAAAATGACTTGTTATGAGATTACAGCTCATTATCAGTGAACGGTTGACCAATTCAACAATCTAGAACCTCAGAATGACTTGTTATGAGATTACACCTCATTATCAGCAAATGGTTGACTGATTTGGCAATCTAGATCCTTAGAATGACTTGTTATGAGATTGTAGCTCATTATTAGCAAACGGTTGACTGATTCGGCGATCTAGAATCTTAGAATGACTTGTTATGAGATTAGAGCTCATTATCGGTGAATGGTTGACCAATTTAGGGATCTAGAACTTCAGAATGACTTGTTATGAGATTACAACTCATTACCAGCAAATAGTTGACTGATTCGGTGATCTAGAACCTCAGAATAGCTTATTATGAGATTACACCTCATTATTAGTGAATGGTTGACCGATTCAGTGATCTAGAACCTCAGAATGACTTGTTATGAGATTACAGTTCATTATCAGCAAACGGTTGATCAATTTAGCAATTTAGAGCCTCAGAACAACTTATTATGAGATTGTAGCTCATTATCAGTGAACAGTTGACCGATTCAGTAATCTAGAATCTCAGAATGACTTGTTATGAGATTACAGCTCATTATCAGCGAACAGTTGACCGATTCAGCAATCTAGAACCTCAGAATGACTTGTTATGAGATTACAACTCATTATCAGCAAACGAGTGACTGATTTGGCAATCTAGAATCTTAGAATGACTTGTTATGAGATCATAGCTCATTATCAATGAACGGTTGACCGATTCAGCGATCTAGAACCTCAGAGCAACTTGTTATTAGATTACAGCTCATTATCAGTGAACAATCAACTTATTCAATGATCTAGAACCTTAGAACGGGTTGTTATGAGGTTACAGCTCATTATCAGCAAACAATTGACCGATTTGGCGATTTAGAACCTCAGAATGACATGTTATGAGATTACAGCTCATTATTAGTGAATGGTTGATGAATTTGGCAATCTAGAACCTCAGAATGACTTGTTATGAGATTACAGCTCATTATCAGCAAATGGTAGACCGATTCAGGGATCTAGACCCTCAGAATGACTTGTTATGAGTTTATAGCTTATTATCAGTGAACGGTTGACTGATTTAGCGATTTAGAATCTCAGAATGAATTGTTATGAGATTACAGCTCATCATTAGCGAACGATTGACCGATTCAATGATCTAGAACCTCAGAATAGCTTGTTATGAGATTACAGCTCATTATCAGCAAACGACTGACCGATTCAGTGATCTAGAACATCGGAAGGGCTTGTTAAGAGATTATAGCTCATTATCAGTGAACGGTTGACTGATTCAGTGATCTAGAACCTCAGAATGACTTGTTATGAGATTTCAGCTCATCATCAGTAAATGGTTGACTAGAATCTCAGAATGACTTGTTATGAGATTACAACTCATTATCAGTGAGCGGTTGACCGATTTGGTGATCTACAACCTCCAAATGGCTTGTTAGAAGATTACAGCTCATTATCAGTAAACGGTTGACTGATTCGGCGATCTAGAACCTCACAATGGCTTGTTATGAGATTACAGCTCATTATCAACAAATGGTTGACCAATTCGGTGATCTAGAACCTCAGAATAACTTGTTATGAGATTATAGCTCATTATCAACAAATGGTTGATCGATTCGGCAATCTAGAACCTCAGAATGACTTGTTATGAGATTGTAGCTCATTATAAGTGAATGGTTGACCAGTTCAGTGATCTAGAATCTCAGAATTGCTTGTTATGAGATTACAGCTCATTATCAGTTAATGGTTGACCAATTCAGCAATCTAGAATGTCAGAATGGCTTGTTATGATATTACAGCTCATTATCAGCAAATAGTTGACCAATTCAGTGATCTAGAACCTTAGAATGACTTGTTATGAGATTACAGCTCATTATTAGTGAATGGTTGACTGAGTCGATGATCTAGAACCTTAGAATAGCTTGTATGAGATTATAGCTTATTATCAGTGAACGGTTGATCGATTCGGTGATCTAGAACCTCAAAATGACTTATTATGAGATTACAACTCATTATCAGCAAATGGTTGACCGATTTGGCATTTTAGAACCTCAAAATGACTTGTTATGAGATTGTAACTCATTATCAGTGAATGGTTAACCGATTCGGCGATCAAGAATCTCGGAATGACTTGTTATGAAATTACAGCTCATTATCAGTGAATGATTGACCGATTCAGCGATCTAGAACCTCAAAATGGCTTGTTATGAGATTACAGCTCATTATCAGCAAATGGTTGACCGATTAAGCAATCTAGAACCTCAGAATGGCTTGTTATGATATTACAGCTTGTTATCAGTGAATAGTTGACCGATTCGGCAATCTAGAACCTTAGAACGGCTTGTTATGAGATTACAACTCATTATCAGTGAACAGTTGACCAATTTGGCTATCTAGGAGCTTAGAATGACTTGTTATGAGATTACAGCTCATTATCAGCAAACGGTTGACCGATTCGGCGATCTAGAACCTTAAAATGAATTGTTATGAGATTGTACCTCATTATCAGCGAACGTTTGACCGATTCACTGATCTAGAAACTCAGAACGGCTTGTTATGAGATTGTAGATCATTATAAGCAAATAGTTGAATGATTTGACAATCTAGAACCTCAAAATGGCTTGTTATGAGATTGTAGCTCATTATCAGCGAATGGTTGACCGATTCGGTGATCTAGAATCTTAGAATGACTTGTTATGAGATTAAAGCTCATTATCAGAGAATGGTTGACCAATTCAGCGATCTAGAAGCTCATAATGGCTTGTTATGAGATTACAGCTCATTATCAATGAACGGTTGACTGATTCAACGATTTAGAACCTCAGAATGGCTTGTTATGAGATTACAACTCATTATCAGCAAATGGTTGACCGATTCAGCGATCTAGAACCTTAGAATGAATTGGTATGAGATTATAGCTTATTATTAGTGAATGGTTGACTGATTCAGTGATCTAGAACCTCAGAATGACTTGTTATAAGATTATAGCTCATTATCAGCAAATAGTTGACCGATTTAGCAATTTAGAACCTTAGAACATCTTGTTATGAGATTACAACTCATTATTAGGAAACAGTTGACCAATTCGACAATCTAGAACCTCATAATAGATTGTTATGAGATTACAGCTTATTATCAGCAAACGGTTGACCGATTCAGTGATCTAGAACCTCAGAATGGCTTGTTATGAGATTACAGCTCATTTTTAGCAAATAGTTGACTAATTCAGAAATTTAGAACCTTAAAATGGCTTGTTATGAGATTGCAGCTCATTATCAGCGAATGGTTGACTAATTTGGTGATCTAGAAGCTCAAAATAGCTTGTTATGAAATTATAGCTCATTATCAGCGAACGGTTGACGAGTTCGGTGATCTACAACCTCAGAATGACTTGTTATGAGATTACAGCTCATTATCAGCAAACGGTTCACCAATTCAGTGATCTAAAACCTCAAAATGACTTGTTATGAGATTGTAACTCATCATCAATGAATGGTTGACCGATTCGGTGATCTAAAATCTTAGAATGACTTCTTATGAGATTGTAGATCATTATCAGCAAACGGTTGACTAATTTGATCTAGAACCTCAAAATGGCTTGTTATGAGATTGTAGCTCATTATCAGTGAACGGTTGACTAATTTGGTGATCTAGAATCTCAAAATGACTTGTTATGAGATTATAACTCATTATCAGCGAACGGTTGATCGATTCAACAATCTAGAACCTTAGAACGGCTTGTTATAAGATTACAACTCATTATCAGCAAATGATTGACTAATTCAATGATCTAGAACCTCAGAATGGCTTGTTATGAGATTATAGCTCATTATCAGCAAATAGTTGACCGATTCACTGATCTAGAACATCAGAACAACTTGTTATGAGATTTTAGGTCTTTATCAGTTAACGGTTGACCGATTCAGTGATCTAGAATCTCAGAATGACTTGTTATGAGATTACAGCTCATTATCAGTGAACGATTTACTGATTCGGTGATCTAAAACCTCAAAATAGCTTGTTATGAGATTACAACTCATTATCAGCAAATAGTTGATCGATTCGGCGATCTAGAACCTCTGAATGACTTGTTATGAGATTATAGCTCATTATCAGCAAACGGTTGACCGATTTGGCAATCTAGAATCTCAAAATCACTTCTTATGAGATTGTAACTCATTATCAGTGAATGGTTGACTGATTCGGTGATCTAGAATCTCAGAATGGCTTGTTATGAGATTATAGATCATTATCAACAAATAGTTGACTGATTTAATGATCTAGAACCTCAAAATAACTAATGATGATATTGTAGCTCATTATCAGCGAACAGTTTACCGATTTGGTGATCTAGAATCTCAAAATGACTTGTTATGATATTACAGCTCATTATTAGTGAATGGTTGACCGATTCAGTGGTCTAGAACCTCAGAATGGCTTGTTATGAGATTACAACTCATTATCAGTGAACGGTTGACTGATTCAATGATCTAGAACCTCAGAATGGCTTGTTATGAGATTACAGCTCATTATCAGCAAACAATTGACCGATACAACAATCTAGAACTTTAGAATGAGTTTTTATGAGATTACAACTCATTATCAGTGAGGGGTTGACCAATTCAACAATCTAGAACCTTAGAATGTGTTGTTATGAGATTAAAACTTATTATCAGCAAATCGTTGATCGATTCAGAAATCTAGAACCTTAGAATGACTTGTTATGAGATTATAGCTCATTATCAAGGAACGATTGACCTATTCGGCGATCTAGAATCTCAGAATGACTTGTTATGAGATTACAACTCATTATCAGTGAATGATTGACTGATTCGGCGATCTAGAACCTTAGAATAGCTTGTTATAAGTTTACATCTCATTATCAGCAAACGGTTGACCGATTCGGTGATCTAGAACCTCAGAACAGCTTGTTATGAGATTACAGCACATTAACAGTGAATGGTTGACTGATTCGGTGATCTAGAACATTAGAACAACTTGTTATGAGATTACAACTCATTATCAGCAAATGGTTGACAAATTTGGTAATCTAGAACCTCAGAATGACTTGTTATGAGATTGTAGCTCATTATCAACAAACGGTTGACCGATTCAGTGATCTAGAATTTTAGAATGACTTGTTATGAGATTACAACTCATTATCAGTGAACGGTTGACCAATTCAGCAATCTAGAACCTTAGAATGGATTTTTATGGGATTACAACTCATTATCAGCAAATGGTTGACCAATTCAGTGATCTAGAACCTCAAAATGACTTGTTATGAGATTGTAACTCATTATCAGTGAACGGTTGACTGATTCAGTGATCTAGAATCTCAGAATGACCTGTTATGAGATTGTAGATCATTACTAGCGAATGGTTGACTGATTTGGTGATCTAGAATCTTAGAATGACTTGTTATGAGATTTTAGATCATTATCAGCAAACGATTGACTGATTCGATGATCTAGAGCCTCAAAATGGCTTGTTATGAGATTGTAGCTCTTTATTAGTGAATGATTAACTGATTTGGCGATCTAAAATCTCAGAATGACTTCTTATGAGATTGTAGCTCATTATCATTGAATGGTTGACCGATTCAGCGATCTAGAACCTCAGACCAGCTTGTTATGAGATTATAGCTCATTATCAGTGAACAGTTGATTGATTCAATGATCTAGAACCTCAGAATGGCTTGTTATGAGATTATAGCTCATTATCACCAAACGGTTGACTGATTCAGTGATCTAGAACCTCAGAATGACTTGTTATAAGATTACAACTCATTATCAGTGAACGGTTGACCAATTCGGCAATCTAGAACCTCAGAACGGCTTGTTATGAGATTACAGCTCATTATCAGCAAATAGTTGACTAATTTGGTGGTCTAGAACCTTAGACTGACTTGTTATGAGATTGTAGCTCATTATCAACAAATGGTTGACCGATTTGGTGATCTAGAATCTCAGAATGACTTGTTATGAGATTACAACTCATTAGCAACAAACGGTTGACCGATTTAGTGATCTAGAACCTCAGAATGGCTTGTTATGAGATTACAGCTCATTATCAGCAAATGGTTGACTAATTCAGTGATCTAGAATCTCAGAATGACTTGTTATGAGATTATAGCTCATTATTAGTGAACAGTTGACCGATTTGATGATCTAGAACCTTAGAACGGCTTGTTATGAGCTTACAGCTCATTATTAGTGAACAGTTGACTGATTCGGTGATCTAGAATCTCAGAATGACTTGTTATGAGATTACAGCTCATTATCAGCAAACAGTTGACTGATTCGGTGATTTAGAACATCAAAATGACTTGTTATGAGATTATAACTCATTATCAGTGAACGGTTGACCGATTCGGCGATCTAGAATCTCAGAATGACTTGTTATGAGATTGTAGATCATTATCAACAATGGTTGACTGATTCGATGATCTAGAACCTCAAAATAGCTTGTTATGAGATTGTAGCTCATTATCAGTGAACGATTGACCGATTCAGTGATCTAGAATCTTGGAATGACTTGTTATGAGATTACAGCTCATTATCATTGAATAGTTGACTGATTCAGTGATCTACAACCTCAGAATGGCTTGTTATTAGATTACAGCTCATTATCAGTGAACGCTTAACAGATTTAGAATAGCATGTTATGAGATTACAACTCATTATCAGTAAATGGTTGACCCATTCGGCGATTTAGAACCTTAGAATGACTTGTTATGAGATTGTAGCTCATTATCTACAAATGGTTGACCAATTCAGCAATCTAGAACCTTAGAATGGCTTGTTATGAGATTGTAGCTCATTATCAGCAAATGGTTGACCGATTCGACAATGTAGAACCTTAGAATGGCTTGTTATGAGGTTAAAACTCATTATCAGTAAATGGTTGACCGATTCGGCGATCTAGAATATCAGAATGGCTTGTTATGAGATTACAACTCATTATCAGTGAACGGTTGATCGATTCGATGATCTAGAACCTCAAAATGGCATGTTATGAGATTATAGCTCATTATCAGTGAATGGTTGACCGATTCAGCGATCTAGAACCTTAGAATGACTTGTTATGAGATTACAGCTCATTATCGAGAAATGGTTGACCGATTCAGCGATCTAGAACATCAAAATGACTTGTTATGAGATTGTAACTCATTATCAGTGAATGGTTGACTGAGTCTGTGATGTAGAATCTCAGAATGACTTGTTATGAGATTGTAGATCATTATCAGAAAATAGTTGACTGATTCGACGATCTAGAACCTCAAAACAACTTTTTATGAGATTGTAGCTCATTATTAGCGAATGGTTGACCAATTCGGTGATCTAGAATCTCAGAATGACTTGTTATGAGATTATAGCTCATTATCAGCGAACGGTTGACCGATTCAGCGATGTAGAACCTCACAATGGCCTTTTATGAGATTACAACTCATTATTAGTGGACGGTTGACTGATTCAATGATCTAGCACCTCAGAATGAATTGTTATGAGATTACAACTCATTATCAGTAAACGGTTGACCGATTCAGTGATCTAGAACCTCAAAATGACTTGTTATGAGATTATAACTCATTATCAATGAACGGTTGACCAATTGGCAATCTAGAACCTTAGAACTGCTTGTTATGAGATTACAACTCATTATCACCAAATGCTTGACCGATTCAGTGATCTAGAACCTTAGAATGACTTGTTATGAGATTGTAGCTCATCATCAGTGAACGGTTGACCAATTCAACAATCTAAAATCTCATAATGACTTGTTATGAGATTACAGCTCATTATCAGCAAACGGTTGACCAATTGGACGATCTAGAACCTCAGAATGGCTTGTTATGAGATTATAGCTCATTATCAGCAAATGGTTGACCGATTTGGTCATCTAGAACCTCAGAATGGATTGTTATGAGATTATAGCTCATTATCAGTGAACGGTTGACTAATTCAGTGATTGAGAACCTTAGAACGGCTTGTTATGAGATTACAGCTCATTATCAGCAAACGGTTGACTGATACGATAATCTAGAATGTCAAAATGACTTATTATGAGATTGTAGCTCATTAGCAGCAAACAGTTGACCGATTTGGCGATTTGGAATCTCAGAATGACTTGTTATGAGATTATAGCTCATTATCAACAAACAATTGACTGATTCGGCGATCTAGAACTTCAGAATGGCTTGTTATGAGATTATAACTTATTATCAGCAAACGGTTGACTGATTCGGTGATCTAGAACCTCAGAATGGATTTTTATGAGATTATAGCTCATTATTAGTGAACGGTTGACCGATTCGGCGATCTAGAACCTCAGAATGGCTTGTTATTAGATTATAGCTTATTATCAGTGAATGGTTGACTAATTCAGTTATCTAGAACCTTAGAATGACTTGTTATGAGATTACAGCTCATTATCAGCAAACGGTTGACTGATTCGATGATCTAGAACCTCAAAATGACTTGTTATGAGATTGTAACTCATTATCAACGAACGATTGACCGATTTGGTGATCTAGAATCTAAGAATGGCTTGTTATGAGATTGTAGATCATTATCAGCAAATGATTGACTGATTCGATGATCTAGAACCTATAAATAGCTTGTTATGAGATTGTAGCTCATTATCAGCAAATGATTGACCGATTTCATGATCTAGAATCTCAGAATAACTTATTATGAGATTATAACTCATTATCAGTGAACGGTTGACCGATTCAGTGATCTAGAACCTTAGGATGACTTGTGATGAGATTAAAACTCATTATCAGTGAATGATTATTTTATTCAACGATCTAGAACCTCAGAATGGCTTGTTATGAGATTACAGCTCATTATTAGTGAATGGTTGATTGATTCGATGATCTAGAACCTCAGAATGACTTGTTATGAGATCATAGCTCATTATCAGCAAATGGTTGACTGATTCAATGATCTAGAACCTCAAAACAACTTGTTATGAGATTGTAACTTATTATCAGTGAACGGTTGATCGATTCGGTGATTTAGAATCTTAGAATGACTTGTTATGAGATTATAGATCATTATCAGCAAACGGTTGACTGATTCGACGATCTAGAACCTCAAAATGGCTTATTATGAGATTGTAGCTCATTATCAGTGAACGGTTGACCGATTCGGTGATCTAGAATCTCAGATTGACTTGTTATGATATGATAGCTCATTATCTATGAACGGTTGACCGATTCAGCGATCTAAAACCTCAGAATGGGTTATTATGAGATTATAGCTCATTATCAGTGAATGGTTGACTGATTCAACAATTTAGAACCTTAGAATGGCTTGCTATGAGATTACAACTCATTATCAACAAATTATTAACCGATTTGGTGATCTAGAACCTCAGAATGACTTGTTATGAGATTACAACTCATTATCAACGAACGGTTGACCAATTTGGCAATCTAGAACCTCAGAATGGCTTGTTATGAGATTATAGCTCATTATCAGCAAATAGTTGACCGATTCAGTGATGTAGAACCTTAGAATGACTTGTTATGAGATTGTAGCTGATTATTAGTGAACAGTTGACTGATTCGGTGATCTATAATCTCAAAATGACTTGTTACAAGATTACAGCTCATTACCAGTGAATGGTTGACTGATTCAGTGATCTAGAACCTCAAAATGGCTTGTTATGAGATTACAGCTCATTATCAGCAAATGGTTGACCGATTCAGTGATCTAGAACCTTAGAATGGCTTGTTATGAGATTATAGCTCATTATCAGTGAATGAATGACCGATTCAGTAATCTAGAACCTCAGAATGGCTTGTTATGAGATCACAAGTCATTATCAACAAACGATTGACTGATTCGGCAATCTAGAACCTCAGAATGACTTATTATGAGATTGTAGCTCATTATCATTGAACGGTTGACTGATTTAGTGATCTAGAATCTTAGAATGACTTTTTATGAGATTATAGCTCATTATCAGTGAATGGTTGACTGATTTGGTGATCTAGAACCTCAGAATGACTTGTTATGAGATTACAACTTATTATCAACAAACGGTTGATCGATTCAGCAATCTAGAACCACAAAATGGCTTGTTATGGGATTATAGCTCATTATCAATAAATAGTTGACTGATTTAGTGATCTAGAACCTCAGAATGGCTTGTTATGAGATTACATCTCATTATTAGTGAACGGTTGACTGATTCAGTGATCTAGAACCTCAGAATAAAATGTTATGAGATTATAGCTCATTATCAGCAAACGGTTGACTGATTCAGTGATCTAGAACCTCAAAATGACTTGTTATGAGATTGTAACTCATTATTAGCGAATGATTGATTGATTCAGTGATTTAGAATCTTAGAATGGCTTGTTATGAGATTGTAGATCATTATCAACAAATGGTTGATTGATTCGATGATCTAGAACCTCAAAATGACTTGTTATGAGATTGTAGCTCATTATCAGCAAATAATTGACCGATTCAGTGATCTAGAATCTTAGAATGAATTGTTATGAGATTAAAACTCATTATCAGTGAATGGTTTTCTTATTCAGCAATCTAGAACCTCAGAATGGCTTGTTATGAGATTACAGCTTGTTATCAACGAATGGTTGACTGATTCAATGATCTAGAACCTCAAAATAGCTTGTTATGAGATTACAACTCATTATCAGCAAATGGTTGACTGATTCAGTGATCTAAAACTTCAGAATGACTTGTTATGACATTACAACTCATTATCAGTGAACGGTTGACCAATTCGACAATCTACAACCTCAAAATGACTTGTTATAAGATTACAGCTCATTATCGGCAAATAGTTGACCAATTTGGTGATCTACAACCTCAAAATAACTTGTGTAAGATCTAAATTTGGAGGGTTTTTGAATGCCCTAGATCTCCTAAATAAGATTTTTATAATGAAGGGAAATCCTATGTCCAAATTTAGGATATTATGTTTAATTATATTTATCAAAAGGATGGAAGAGAGTATGTAAAGAATGATGTAATAAAATGCCTACCTCATGACATAGCAGATCTGGAAAAACACATTTTTTAAGTTCTATAGACTATTTCTAGAGATGCTTACAGTTGATATCGAACCAGAATGTAGAGATGAACAAAACCCATAAATATTTTTTGTTCTGATGCCGTCTTATGAAAAAGGTCGACCCTGTACTAGTTTTGCCAACTTGACCTACTCAACTCTGAAAGCGTTCCTGTTCACACAGTCTAAAAGAAATCTGAAAAGGGTATCTAGATCTGGCCTTAGATCCTCCATCCTGCACCTGCAAATATCTAAAAAGGGGTTTTAGGGTGGCTATATAGGGTTTTTCCTTAGTCAAACCCCTATTTTGGTGGTTTCCACCTCCATGAATAGCCAAGTATATAGAATGTATATTGTGTGTGTGTTTCTCTTTGGAAAGAGTCTTTTGAACATGAAATATTAAGATCTAATCTTCTAGATTAAAAATCCTAACATAAGATGGAAATGAGAAAGCAATGCATAGATTTGAATATGATAAAGAAAGCATACCAAGCCCCCAAGGCTAAAGTATTCCTATCAGCTCACAATCCATAATTTCTACCCCATGATAATGTCCTTTGAATGCTTGAATGTTGAAGATGGTAGATCTAGAAAGAAAGCCTTCTTTCTTCAATGAAGATCCACAATAAATTGTCTTCAAAGAATGATTTTGATTGAAGATAATGATATGTCCTCCTAGCTTGTCCTTCTATATCACCCTCTTACTTTCTTTCCTCATCATTCCATCATGTAATCTCCTGATTTCATTTTTATCTCCTTTCATGATCAAATGAAGGCAAAAGAGAGTGTTTATATAGAGATTTCAATATAGGTCTCCTAGGGCAATGCAATGGATCCAAATTCAAATTTCACCTTGAATCATGGTCCAATCACATTTTCCAACTAAGGAGAAAACATATTAGTTCAAATATAAGAGAAAACACTCTCGCATCCAAACCCGGGGCCCTATTTCAAGTTTCAGACCCCGATAATCTCTGGATCTGGAAACGGGAACCAACACATGTTGGGGGATAGGGTCGACCTTGGCCTTGACCTAGGATAGAATGAACCTCAGCCCTGAACTAGGACAGGTTCAACCTCGGCCCTGTTCTGAGTTTTCAGGCAGGTCAGTAGGATGTGGCAGAAAGGCTCCCAGGTCAATCAGGGACCTAGGAAGGTGGGGGAATGAGTCAAAATGTTAAGAAGTCCTAAAAGGCCTAGAGAGAGAGTAAGATGAGGCCTAGGAGGACCAATACATAGGTCCTACCTAGAAAGAAGAGCCATGTAGAGGAAAAATCTAGGAGGATCCATAAGATCCTAACCCTAATTTCACCTAAACATGTAAAAATGCAAATCTATTATGCAAACATACTAAATGAGGGTGCTAAAGTCATCCAAATGGAAGTGATTCCATTTTAAGATAATAAATTTAGCCCCCTCTTTAGCTTAGATATGATACTATGTGAATATGCAAGCTAAATTAAGAAAACATCATAGAATATAAAAAGGATATAGCCAAGTCCTCAATGTGAAGATCCTACAAGAAACCATTAGTATCCGCAGCCTGCAACACACAAGGTTAATGAAAATCCAAATAAAACCTAGATCTTACTATGATGATCTTGAGAAGTATAGAGAGCCCCTTATGCCCCCCTGATTTGGCTTACTAATTCATGGAAGGTGAAACAGGGTTATAAGGTGAGTTCTATATACTGAATACTCAAGATGTTGAAAAGTCCTTTCCTATACAAGTTATAAGTTTCCTAAACCTTCCTAGACTGATTCAAGAGGTTAGGTATCTGAATCACGATTCCAAGGCTTCTGACAGAACTGAAAACAGAGCTACCAATCTCAAGTTATGATGAAAAGAGTGAATGTCTATCTAAATGCATATAGAAGGAAAATTTGAGTTTAACCTAAATAATTTGAGATGAAACCCTAGAAAAACCCTAATTTATAGCCTATAAATAGGAGAAAGAGATACTTACCTCCTCATTCTTACCATTTACATAATTGGAGCAAGGAGATAGGATGCCAAAGAGAGGAGTTTCGAGCGAGCTGTATGGAGGTCCTGCGAGAGTGCCTAGCCGGTAGACAACCTTTGCCTGAGGTAAGTGCCTATTTTTAGTATTTGTGATTGAAATTTTGATGTTTTTAAAGGGAAGGTCAAACCTGACCTAGTATGGTTGACCCTGACCATTTAAGGTCAACCCTGTCTGGGAAGGTTCTGTCCTTGTTGGGGAGTAGGTCGACCCTGACCCATAAAGGTCAAACCTGACCCCTAAATGTTGACCCTGACCCCTAAAGGTTGAACCTATCCTAATAAGGTCGACCCTATCTAGGTTAGGTATATTTTGAAGTTAGCTAATTTAGAAGATCTAATATGGTTCATGTCTGTGCTCGCAGGATCCATTCCATCTACGAGAGCATCCCTTCGGAGGGCTAATCTTATCTGTCAGGAGTGTCTCCAAGCTACAGCCAGAGGAGATTCAGTTATTGAGAGATTTGGGACTGTATTGGGTGGCAGTTTTACCATAGCTGAGGCCTCATCGATCGATGATATCAGCCATGATAGAGAGATGGGACAAGGATACATGCTCATTTCATCTTCCATCAGGCGAGATCACCATCACTTTGGAGGATGTGTATAGGATCCTGCGGCTTCTAGTCAGAGGTGAGCCTATCAGACTAATAGGACCATAGGATTCATCTGAGGTTTTTGTAGATATGGAGTACTATTCGGTATGGGTAGCACAGATGAGGACCCGATCAGATCAGATATCATTGATAGCCATACTAGCAGTTTTGACACCCTTAGTACGAAGGGTGATGCTTTGTATTATTGCCTTGGTTGTAGTGCCCAACACAAAGGGTATAGTTTTTCCAGCACCATTCACACATCTCATACGCAGGATGGAGAGTGACAGAGTCATTGTCTCATGGGGCCGCAACATGTTGACTTATCTTTATTATGAGTTGAGTCAGTTGGTGAGATTTTAGTGGGAGAGTCTTATAGTGTGCACGTTACTACAGGTGTGGATGTTTGAGCACTATGCATGCACATGACCATAGGGTACTCATATGTTGATAGATGTGAGCACACCAAGAGCCTACACATATCCGCTGGCTGGTGTCTGGCAGCACGAAGATATCCTCTATTAGAGGGTATGCTTTGACCGTATACCAGGGACTGATGTGATTTTGAGACCATATTGTTAGATGATGGAGTGGCCTGATACCCGATAGTAGTTGAGACACTCATAGTAGCGGAAGCTGCTAGAGGGCCCTACCCAGTATGTCTTGATGCCTTATTATTATGATAGGGTGATGATGCAGTTTGGTTTTATACAGGGAGTCCCTCGTGGAGTACCCTGGTATGCATACCCGATGAGATACTATCAGAGACCCGACGCTATACATCGACCAATAGTAGCTGATATAATGGATAGTGATACAGAAGAGACAAAGGATATAGAGGTAGCCCCTGAGCTATCCTATGTTGGTGTGAGCAGAGAGTATATTAGATACTGGATTTTACAAGGGACCCATCCTATCTTTCCTGATGACTACCCCACAAGTGATCCAAGTCTTAAGAGGAACCACCAAGGAGAGGACATACCGGTAGGAGAGGATGAGGATCTAAGAGATGAGGAGGAGCCTCCCTTCGAGGGAGATCCTATGGAGGAGGAGAGAGCAGAGGAAAGAGTAGAGGAGAGAGCAAAGGAGAGAGCAGAGGAGATGCCCCCAGACCATAGTACCAGGACCAGTGTTCAGGCAATCCATGTTACTCCCTTGAGATCATAGAAACCTCCTCGAGCACATATAGAGACACCACCACTGAGGCCTAGACCAAGGGAAAAAGGAAAGATCAGTCATTCCATGACCCCACCATCCAAACCCTTTAGTGATGCCCAAGCAGGGGATCCAGGTATGACATAGTTTATTAGAATGTTTTTGAATAAAGATTTGGATTAGAATAGAGATTTAAAGAGGTTTTATATTTTGAATTTTGCAGGAAGCGTAGTGGAGTGGAGGAGCTTTGTATCTGAGGTTCTGAAGGATGCATGCCTATCCTACCGACTTCCAGCTAGCGAGAGAGATACCCTTGTAGGAAGAAGGGATCCCAAAAGACATGCATATATCTTCCTTTGTGTTTAGCGAGAGTTGAGGATGTGCAAGGAAAGAGAAGAGAAAGTGACGGCTAACCTAGAGAGAGCTCGAGAGTAGATCCAAGAGATGAGCATGTCGAGGAGTCGCTCACGGAGTACCATTTCGAGATCCTTAGCCTCACATCATAGATCCAAGAGAGCTGGGAGCCACCAACCTTCAGAGCATAGGGAGAGAGACTGATATATATGGCACTTGTGCCACATATGTACCAAACTCTAAAAATTTTATAAAGAAAACTTTTTTTTGAGAGCAATTAGTTCTACGATTGATTACTTTTATTTTCATCCATGCATAAAAATTTATAAAGGAAAGAAGGAAGAAATGTATGAATGCATTCTAATTTACATAACTTATAAAATAATTATTTTATAAGGAACACATACATACATAAAGAAAGAAAAGATAAATTATGGATAATATTGTTTGAGATGCATAATATTAATAGGTTCCCTGAGAGGAACACCATTTATATCAGCAATTTTATAAGCACCCGATCTGAAATCCTCAATTACAACAAAGGGTCCAAGCCAATTTGGACTAAATTTACCTTTTTCACCTGGTAAAGCATTCACATTTCTTTGGTTCTCATATAGGACTAAATCACCTACTGAAAACTTCCGTTCAATCACCTTATGATTATATTATTTTTGGAATGATTTATGAGAAGCTTTAATGTGTTCCAAAGCATTTATGCGTTGTTCATCTAACATTTCTAATTCTTGTAATCGTTGTTGCCGGAAAGTATCCTTATCAATGATTCAATGAAATGAAACATGTAAAGAAGGTATTTCCAATTCCAAAGGCATGATGGCATCAGTTCCATAAACAAGATTGTAAGGTGAGGTGCCAATGGCTGTACGGACACTAGTTCGATAAGCCCACAAGGCATAGGTAAGTTGTGTATGCCAATCTTTCACATGTTAACTATTTTCTTTAATATTTTTTCAATAACCTTATTCTATGCTTCAGCTTGACCATTAGATTAAGGATAATAAGGAGTAGAGAATCTATGTTGTACACAATATTTCCCCATGAATTTCGTGACTTCTTTATTCTTAAAATATGTACCATTATCCAAAACTATCATTGAAGGAATACCAAATCGTGCTATAATATGATTAAGGATGAAATAACAGATAACATCGGCAGTAGTAGAATGAAGAGGAATAGCTTCTACCCATTTAGTAAAGTAATCTACAGTGGTGAGAATGTACGTATGTCCTTGAGAAGAAGCTGGGGGAATTTTTCCAATAAGGTCAAAACCCCAAATGTTAAAAGGCCACGGAGCAACTTGATTACGAAGCTCACGAGTAGGAGCATTACCATGTTGTTGACATTGAGGACATTTCTTGACAAATGTAAAGGAATCTTGTTCCATTGTTTGCTAGTAATATCCTATTCTAAGGAGTTTGTTAACCAAAGATTTCCCACCAAAATTTCCCCCACAAGAACCAGAGTGAGCTTCTACTAAAGCCACAGGTACTTCAGCTTTGTTAAGACATCTTAAAAGTAATCCATCATAAGAACGCTTGTAAAGGGTTTCTCCTAAAATGATATAATGGGCTGCAAGTTTTCTGATAATATTATGTGTGTTCCTTGTTGCTGATTTTGGAAAAGTATTATCTTTCAGAAAATGAAAAATATGTGAATACCATTCTTCGGAATTCAATTTACAACAGTTAACAGTAGTTTTATCAGAAATTCCAGGGAGTTTAAAAGTGTGTATAGTAAATTGAAAGTCTTCATCAATATTTTCAAGACAAACCAAGGAAGCCGCGCTTGCCATAGCATCTGCGTGTCGATTATCCTTTCTAGGTAAGGTGTGTATGGTGTAAGAAGAGAATTGTGAAAGAATATCTAGAGCTAAATCTTGATATTATGCCATTTTATCATTCTTAGTTTGATAACCTCCCTTGATTTGTTCAACAATCATTTGTGAATCTCCATAAATTTCTATGTTTTGGATGTGAAGAGATGAAGCTACTCGTAGACCAGCTATAAGAGCTTCATACTCTGAAATGTTGTTGTTACAAGGAAAAGTTAATTTATATGATAGAGGAATGGGTTTCTTTGTAGGAGGGATCAAGATGATGCCCACCCCAGAACTTGTTTTGCACCTAGAGCCATCAAAATATAACTCCCAAGTATCATCTTGTTTGAGTGCAAGTATATTCTCATTAGGGAATTCTACTGAGGTAATAGTTGTATTAGCATGAGGACAATGAGATTCAGTTAAATAATCAGTTAAAGCTTGTCCTTTAATTGATTTTTGAAGAATGAAATTGAGATCAAACTCCGTGAGCAACATTACCCATTTTGCTAATCGACCGGAAAGATCTATTTTTGAGAAAAGATGTTTTAGGGGATCGAATTCAACAATCACATTAACTTCAACATTGAGCATGTAATGCTAGAGTTTCTAAAAAGCATAAACTAAAGCCAAGCATTGTCACTCTAGTAGAGTATATCGTGTTTCATAATCTAACAAGGTCCGACTAATATAGTATAATGGTCGTTCCTTTCCGTCATTATCATGTTGAGCTAACAATGCACTCACTGCATTGGAAGTGGCAGAAGTATATAGATAAAAGGGTTTATTGAATTGAGTAGGTTGTAAGATAGGAGGATTAGCAAGATATTCTTTTAATTGTTCGAAAGATCTTTTGCATTCCTGATTCCAAGAAAATATAGTATCTTTTTTAAGTAAAGAAGTAAAAGGAACAGTCCTATCGGCTAAGTTAGAAACAAAGTGACGAATGGATTGTATTTTACCTTGTAAACTACATAATTGAGAAATATTCTTAGGAGGAGGCATGTTAACAATAGCATCAATCTTTTCAGTATCAACTTCTATGCCTCATTTAGAGATAATAAATCCTAGTAACTTGCCCGAATCAACTCCAAAAGCAAATTTCTTAGGATTTAACCTCATATTGTAACTCCGTATTCTATCAAATATTTGTCTTAAAATAAACACACGATCCTCTCTTTGTATAGATTTTTCCAAGAGATCATCTACATAATCTTCCAAAATATTATGAATGTAATCATGAAAAATCAAAGTCATGGCACGTTGATAAGTAGCTCCTGCATTTCTTAATCCAAAAGGCATCATGACCCAATAGAATGTTCCCCAAGCTATAATAAATGCAGTCTTAAGTTGATCCTCAACAGGAATGAAGATTTGATTATAAGCTAAAAATCCATCCATAAAAGATAAGAACGCATGACCTGTTGTGGAATCCACAATCATGTCAATATTAGGTAGCGGGAAGTTGTCTTTTAAAGATGCTTGGTTTAAATCACAAAAATCAGTGCACATTCTTATTTTATTTTTACCCTTAGAAACAACCACAATATTGGAAATCCAGTCAGAATAATCGATAGAGTGAATGAATCTAGCACCTAATAATTTTTCAATTTCAGTTTTAACAAGTAAAGCGATACCGGGATTCATCTTACGAATCTTTTGTTTTACCGGTTTAGCATTGGTTTAAGGACAGTTTTATGAGTGAAAATATTGAAATCTATACTAGGCATGTCTAAATATGTCCAAGCAAAGATATTCTTATATTCATGCAAAAGAGAAACCAATTGATCACATTCATCTTGATACAGACATTTCCCAATTTTGATTTCTTTTTCAACATCATTCTCATCCATTTGAACATCAATAGTCTCAGTTATTAATAGATTGCTTTGCATAGGAGAATCTATTGGTAGAGGGGAAATATCCAATTCGTGATGTTCTCCAAAATAGGCTTCATTGTTGAGGCAATACAATTTCCTTTGTTTATGATGAAATGTAGGTAGATCTTGATAAGCCCCTAAAAATCAGCGAGGGCTTCATCCTCAGGAAAGATATCCAACCTAGGTTTTTGATCCATGTCTAGGAGAAACGGATTAACTAATTTCAAATTTCCACCACAAATATGATTAACATTAAGAGGAAAAACTGAGTGTTGCCTATAAGGATTGAATCCTAGTCCATAGGTATAATCGCAACCGTCATTATCCAGGGGTACTTGTATACCTTGTTCATACTTACCACAACCTTTTCCTCTAAATCCTGATTTCTTGAGTAAGTGATAACTAGAACCATACCTATCAGCCATATCAGATTGAGTTAAAGGAGCGGCATATGTCACAATGTCATGAAAATCTGGTTTTATTGTCTCAATTGTTTCATTATGAGAAGCAGCAACAAAGTTACTCTTTAACTCCTCAGAAAGTGGACAAGGAATAAAGACTTGTTTTTCAAACTTAGTTTGTTCTTTCATAAATTCCAAATCTGATACCTTATATTCTCTTATAAAAGTAGGATTGAAATCCAATGTTCCCCAATCATCTTCTGTCAAGGAAGAGGATGGAATCTCATCTTGTTTAACCTCAGGGGGTTGCTTAGGTTGTTTTATTGGTTGAATAGGTTTGGGAACGTTAGCATATTCTACATTCAGGCAAGGGTTTGGTGCATCATCCGCATGTAGTGTGTACATCAGATTGTTATAAATGAACCTAACCTTGTGATGAAGAGTAGAAGGAACCACATGCATAGTATGTAACCAAGGTCTTCCCAATAGAAGGTTATAATTGAGTGGTCCAGGCATAACATGGATAGGAGTGTAAAGAAGAATATGACCAACTTTAATAGGTAATGTAATGATACCCAAGGTTTTCTTTGCAATATTGTCAAATCCATGAATAGGGATGTTATCCGGTTGAATAGTTGTAAGATCGGCCTTAATTGCCTTAAGCATATCCATGCTACAAACATTAAGCCCAGATCCATTATCAATCAATGTTCTACGAATGATACTTTGATTAATAGAGACAACAACCATAAGAGCATCATATTGATTCTACACCTCAACAATAGGTAAATCATCATCGAAAAACACAATAGGAGCTATAGAAGGGATAGTATGCATGCACTCCAGAAATGAATTAATATTCTCTTGGTTAGGAGGCGGAGTAGGAAGAGTAGATAAGGCTTTCTCCAATGCCTCATGATATGTAGGAGAAGTTTGAAGTAATTCCGATAAAGAGATCTTAGCCAGAGTAGCGCATAACTATTCCACTAAGTCATATTCCTTAAAAGAAGAAGGTAACCTAGGTGCTGGAGGAAGAACGGGTTGAGAAGGAGGTAAATTTGCTTGGACAGTAGGTTGAGGATTATTCCATGTGCGGTAAGCATGCAAAATGGAATCCATGTTATCAAAGAAATCCAAAGGGTCTCTAGGTTTACCCTTAATAATCATTGGAGGACACCCTTTTACTATCATCAAAGGTTTAGGAAATAGTGTCGTAGGTTTCTCAATGTTGCAAATAGAGGAATATGAAGGTAACCATGCATATATCCTATGGTAAAGGTAAATTGAAGAAGTTGTGGAGGAGGATGAAATAGGATTAGGATCCATAGGGATCTCATTTGAACCATTTTCATTCTCACTTTCATGTACGTCATTAAGGGATCTATCATTTTGTACCACAAAATCCTCATCAAAATATTCAAAACAAAAATCATACATGTTGAACAGAAGGAAGTACTACAAGCATAAAAAAATGTAAATGTTTTTGTATTTTTTTTTTAAAAGGGAATTTTATAATTTTATATATTTTTGTGAAATATAAATGCAAGAAAATAAGAAATCTATTTCTATGTTCATGCAAGATCTAATATGAAATGTAAATTTAACACCAAAAAGAAAGAGTTGTCTACAAAATGTAAGATCTAAATTTGGAGGGTTTTTGAATGCCCTAGATCTCCTAAATAAGATTTGTATAATGAAGCGAAATACTATGTCCAAATTTAGGATATTACATTTAATTATATTGATCAAAAGGATGGAAGAGAGTATGTAAAGAATGATGTAATAAAATGCCTACCTCATGACATAGCAGATCTGGAAAAACACATTTTTTGAGTTCTGTAGACTGTTTCTGGAGATGCTGATAGTTGATACCGAACCAGAACGCAGAGATGAACAAAACTCAGAAATATTTTTTGTTCTGATGCCGTCTTATGAAAAAGGTTGACCCTGTACCACTTTTTCCCACTTGACCTACTCAACTCTGAAAGTGTCCCAGTTTGCACAATCCAAAATAAATCCGGAAAGGGTATCCAGATCTGGCCTCGGATCCTCCGTCCTGCACCTGCAAATATCTAAAAAGGGGTTTTGGGGTGGCTATATAGGGTTTTGCCTTAGTCAAACCCCTGTTTTGGTGATTTCCACCTCCATGAATAGCTGAGTATATAGAATGTATATTAAGTGTGTGTTTCTCTTTGGAAAGAGTCTTTTGAACATGCAATATTAAGATCTAATCTTCTAGATTAACAATCCTAACATAACATGGAAATGAGAAAGCAATGCATAGATTTGAATATGATAAAGAAAGCATACCAAGCCCCCAAGGTTAAAGTATTCCTATCAACTCACAATCGATAATTGCTACCCCATGATAATGTCCTTTGAATGCTTGAATGTTGAAGATGGTAGATCTAGAAAGAAAGCCTTCTTGCTTCAATGAGGATCCACAATAACTTGACTTTGAAGAATGATTTTGATTGAAGATGATGATATGTCCTCCTAGCTTGTCCTTCTATATCACCCTCTTACTTTCTTTCCTTATCATTCCATCATGTTATCTCCCAATTTTGTTTTTATCTTCTTTCATGATCAAATGAAGGCAAAAGAGAGTGTTTATATAGAGATTTCAATATAGGTCTCCTAGGGCAATGCAATGGATCCAAATTTAAATTTCACCTCGAATCATGGTCCAATCACATTTTCAAACTAAGGAGAAAACATATTAGTTGGAATATCAGAGAAAACACTGCCGCATCCAAACCCGGGGACCTATTTAAAGTTTCAGACCCTGATAAGCTTTGGATTTGGAAACGCGAACCAACACCTGTCGGGGGACAGGGTTGACCTCGGCCCTGTCCTAGGACAGGGTCAACCTCAGCCCTAACCTAGGATATGGTTGACCTTGGACCTATCCTAGGACATGGTTGAACTCAACCCTGACCTAGGATAGGGTCGACCTCGGCCCTGTCCTGAGTTTTTAGGCAGGTCAGTAGGATGTGGCAGAAAGGCTCCCAGGTCAATCGGGGACCTAGGAAGGTGGGGGAATGAGTCATAATGTTAAGAATGCCTAAAAGGCCTAGAGAGAGATTAAGATGAGGCCTAGAAGGAAAAATACATAGGTCCTACCTAGAAAGAAGAGCCATGGAGAGGAAAAATCCAAGAGGATCCATAAGATCCTAACCCTAATTTCACCTAAACATGTAAAAATACAAATCTATTATGCAAACATACTAAACAAGGGTGCTAAAATCATCCAAATGGAAATGATTCCATTTTAAGATAATACATTTATCCCCCACTTTAGCTTAGATATGATAGTATGTGAACATGCAAGCTAAAGTAAGAAAACATCATAGAATATAAAAAGGATATAGCCAAGTCCTCAATGTGAAGATCTTGCAAGAAACCATTAGTATCTGCAACCTGCAGCACATGAGGTTAATGAAAATCTAAAGAACACCTAGATCTTACTATGATGATCTTGAGAAGTATATAGAGCCCCTTATGCCCCCCCTAATTCGGCTTACTAATTCATGGAAGGTGAAACAGGGTGATAAGGTGAGTTCTATATACTGACTATGCAAGATGTTGAAATGTCATAAGATTCCTAAACCTTCCTAGACTAATTCAAGAGGTTAGGTATCTGAATCTCGATTCCAATGCTTCTGACGGCACTGAAAATAGAGGTACCAAACTCAAGTTATGATGAAAAGAGTGAATGTCTATCTAAATGCATATAGAAGGAAAAATTGAGTTTAACCTAAATAATTTGAGATGAAACCCTAGAAAAACCCTAATTTATAGCCTATAAATAGGAGAAAGAGATACTTACCTCCTCATTCTTACCATTTACAGAATTGGAGCAAGGAGATAGGATGCCAAAGAGAGAGGAGTTTTGAGTGAGCCGTATGGAGGTCCTGCAAGAGTGCCTTGCCGGTAGACAACCTTTGCCCGAGGTAAGTGCCTGTTTTTAGTATTTGTGATTGAAATTTTGATGTTTTTATAGGGAAGGTTGACCCTAACCCAAGAAGGTTGACCCTGACCTAGTATGGTCGACCCTAACCCTTTAAGGTCAACCCTATCTGGGAAGGTTCTGTCCTTGTTGGGGAGTAGGTCGACCTTGACCCATAAAGGTCGACCCTAACCCCTAAATGTCGACCCTGACCGCTAAAGGTCAACCCTGTCTAGGTTAGGTAGATTTTGAAGTTAGCTGATTTAGAAGATCTAATATGGTTCATGTTTGTGCTCGCAGGATCTAGTCCATCTACGAGAGCATCCCTTCGGAGGGCTACTCTTATCTGTAAGAAGGAGTGTCTCCGAGCTACAGCCAGAGGAGATTCAGGTATTGAGAGATGTAGGACTATATTGGGTGGTAGTTCTACCATGGCTGAGGCTTCATTGGTTGATGATATCGGCCATGATAGAGAGATGGGATGAGGATACATGCTCATTTCATCTTCCATTAGGCAAGATCACCATCACTTTGGAGGATGTGTATAGGATCCTGCGGCTTCCAGTCCGTGGTGAGCCTGTCAGACCGAGAGGACCACGGGATTCATCCAAGGTTTTTGCAGATATGGAGTACTATTTGGGATGGGTAGCATAGATGAGAATGCGATAAGATCAGATATCATTGGCAGCCATACTAGTAGGTCCGACAGCCTTAGTATAGAGGGTGATGCTTTGTATTGTTGCCTTGGTTGTAGTGCCCAACACAAAGGGTATAGCTTTTCTAGTACCATTCACACATCTCATACGTAGGATGGAGAGTGACAGAGTCATTGTCTCATGGGGCCGCAACATGTTGGCTCATCTTTATCATGAGTTGAGTTAGTTGGTTAGATTTCAGCGGGAGAGTCTTATAGTGTGCACGTTACTATAGGTGTGGATGTTTGAGCATTATGCATGCACATGACCATAGGGTACTCCTGTGATGATAGATGTGAGTGCACCGAGAGCCTACACATATCCACTGGCTGGTGTCTGGCAGCATGGAGATATCCTCTATTGGAGGGTATGCTTTGACTGTATACCAGGGACTGATGTGATTTGGAGACCATATTGTCAGATGATGGAGTGGCCTGATACTCGACAGCAGTTGAGACACTCACAGTAGTGGAAACTGCTAGAGGGCCCTACCCAACATGTCGTGATGCCTTATTATTATGATAGGGTGATGAGGTAGTTTGGTTTGATACAGGGAGTCCCTCATGGAGTACCCTGGTATGGATACCTGGTGAGATACTATCAGAGACTCAGCGCTATATGTCGACCGACAAAGCTAATATCATGGATAGTGATAAAGAAGAGACAGAGGATATAGATGTAGCCCCTGAGCTATCCTATGCCAGTGTGACCAAAGAGTATAGCAGATACTAGAGTTTACAAGGGACCCATCTTATCTTTCCTGATGACTACCCCATATGTGATCCAGGTTTAGAGAGGAACCACTGAGGAGAGGACATACCGGTAGGAGAGGATGAGGATCTGAGAGATGAGGAGGAGCCTCCCTTCGAGGGAGATCCTATGGATGAGGAGAGAGTAGAGGAGAGAGAAAAGGAAAGAGCATAGGAGAGAGCAGAGGAGAGAGTAGAGGAGAGAGTAGAGGAGATGCCCCCAGACCATAGTACCGGGACTGGTGTTCAGGCAATCCATGTTACTCCCTTGAGATCACAGTGACCTCCTCAAGCACATACAGAGACACCACCACCAAGGCCTAGACCGAGGGAATGAGGAGAGAGCATTCATTCCATGCCCCCACCATCCAGACCCTTTTGTGATGCCCAGGCAGGGGATCCAGGTATGACATAGTTGATTAGAATGTTTTTGAATAAAGATTTGGATTAGAATAGAGATTTAAAGAGGTTTTATATTTTGAATTTTGCAGGAAGCGTAGTGGAGTGGAGGAGCTTTGTATCCGAGGTTATGAAGGATACATGCCTATCCTACCGACTGCCAACTGGTGAGAGAGATTCCCTTGCAGGATGAAGGGATCCCGGAAGACATGCAGATATCTTCCTTTGTGTTCAGCGAGAGTTGAGGATGTGCAAGGAAAGAGAAGAGAAAGTGATGACCGACCTAGAGAGAGCCCAAGAGTAGATCCAGGAGATGAGCATGTCGAGGAGTCACTCATGGACTACCGTTCTGAGATCCTCAGCCTCACATCCTAGATCTGAGAGAGCTGGGAGCCACTAACCTTTATAGCATAGGGAGAGAGACTGATAGATATGGCACTTGCGCCACATATGTACCAAACTTTGAAAATTTTATAAAGAAAACTTTGTTTTGAGAGCAATTAGTTCTACGATTGATTACTTTTATTTTCATCCATGCATAAAACTTAATAAAGGAAAGAAGGAAGAAATGTATGAATGCATTCTAATTT
>MU225283.1:382434-393483 GCA_018584345.1 Thuja plicata | reverse complement strand
ATGCACTCTAGAAATGAATTAATATTCTCTTGGTTAGGAGGTGGAGCAGGAAGAGTAGATAAAGATTTTTGCAATGCCTCATGATATGTAGGAGAAGTTTGAAGTAATTCCCATAAAGAGATCTTAGTCGGAGTAGCACGTAACTGTTCCACTAAGTCATATTCCTTAAAAGAAGAAGGTAACCTAGGTGCTGGAGGAAGCACGGGTTGAGAAGGAGGTAAAGTTGCTTGGACAGTAGGTTGAGGATTATTCCGTGTGCGGTAAGCATGCGAAATGGAATCCGTGTTATCAAAGAAATCCAAAGGGTCTCTAGGTTTACCCTTAATAATCATTGGAGGACACCCTTTTACTATCATCAAATGTTTAGGAAAGAGTCTCGTAGGTTTTTCAATGTTGCAAATAGAGGAATATGAAGGTAACCATGCATATATCCTATGGTAAAGGTCAATTGAAGAAGTTTTGGAGGAGGATGAAATAGGAATAGGATCCATGGGGATCTCATTCGAACCATTTGCATTCTCACTTCCATGTACCTCATTAAGGGATCTATCATTTTGTACCACAAAATCCTCATCAAAATATTCAAAACAAAAATCATACATGTTGAACACAAGGAAGTACTACAAGCATGAAAAAATGTAAATATTTTTGTATTTTGTTTTTTTAAAGGGAATTTTATAATTTTTATATATTTTTGTGAAATATAAATGCAAGAAAATAAGAAATTGATTTCTATGTTCATGCAAGATCTAATATGAAATGTAAATCTAACACCAAAAAGAAAGAGTTGTCTATCGCGGATTCACCAAAATGTAAGATCTAAATTTGGAGGGTTTTTGAATGCCCTAGATCTTCTAAAAAAAATTTGTATAATGAAGGGATATCCTATGTCCAAATTCAGGATATTACATTTAATTATGTTGATCAAAAGGATGAAAGAGAGTATGTAAAGAATGACGTAATAAAATGCCTACCTCATGACATAGAAGATCTGGAAAAAACACATTTTCTGAGTTCTGTAGACTATTTCTGGAGATGCTGACAGTTGATACCGAATCGAAATGCAGAGATGAACAAAACCCAGAAATATTTTTTGCTCTGATGTCGTCTTATGAAAAAGGTCGACCGTGTACCACTTTTGCCAACTCGACCTGCTCAACTCTGAAAGTGTCCCTGTTCGCATAGTCTGAAAGAAATCCGAAAAGGGTATCCAGATCTGACCTCAGATCCTCCGTCCTGCACCTGAAAATATCTAAAAAGAGGTTTTGGGGTGGCTATATAGGGTTTTTCCTTAGTCAAACCCCCATTTTGGTGGTTTCCACCTCCACGAATAGCCGAGTATATAGAATATATATTGTGTGTGTGTTGCTCTTTGGAAAGAGTCTTTTGATCATGCAATATTAAGATCTAATCTTCTAGATTAACAATCCTAAAATAAGATGGAAATGAGAAAGCAATGCATAGATTTGAATATGATAAAGAAAGAATACCAAGCCCCCAAGGATAAAGTATTCCTATCAAATCACAATCCATTATTGCTACCCCATGATAATGTCCTTTGAATGCTTGAATGTTGAAGATGGTAGATCTAGAAAGAAAGCATTCTTGCTTCAATGAAGATCCACAATAACTTCTCTTTGAAGAATGCTTTTGATTGAAGATGATGATATGTCCTCCTAGCTTGTCCTTCTATATCACCCTCTTACTTGCTTGCCTCATCATCCCATCATGTAATCTCTCGATTTTGTTTTTATCTCCTTTCATGATTAAATGAAGGCAAAAGAGAGTGTTTATATAGAGATTTCAATATAGGTCTCCTAGGGCATTGTAATGGATCCAAATTCAAATTTCACCTTGAATCATGGTCCAATCACATTTTCCAACTAAGGAGAAAACATATTAGTTCAAATATCAGAGAAAACACTCCCGCATCCAAACCTGGGGACCTATTTCAAGTTTCAGACTCCGATAAGCTCCGGATCTAGAAATGGGAACCAACACCTATCAGGGGATAGGGTCAATCTCGGCCCTATCCTAGGATAGGGTCAACCTCAGCCCTAGCCTAGGAAAGGGTCAACCTCAGCCCTGTCCTGAGTTTTCAGGTAGGTTAGTAGGATGTGGCAGAAAGGCTCCCAGGTCAATTGGGGACCTAGGAAGGTGGGGGAATGAGTCAGAATGTTAAGAAGGCCTAAAAGGCTTGGAGAGAGACTAAGATGAGGCCTAGGAGGACCAATACATATGTCCTACCAAGAAAGAAGAGCCATGGAGAGGAAAAATCTAGGAGGATCCATAAGATCCTAACCCTAATTTCACCTAAACATGTAAAAATGCAAATCTATTATGCAAACATACTAAATGAGGGTGCTAAACTCATCCAAATGGAAGTGCTTCTATTTTAAGATAATACAACTTATTATGGGATTGTAGCTCATTATTAGTGAATGGTTGACTGATTCAATGATATAGAATCTCAGAATGACTTGTTATGAGATTACAACTCATTATCAGTGAACGGTTGACCGATTCAGTGATCTAGAACCTTAGAATGACTTGTTATAAGATTAAAACTCATTATTAGCAAATGGTTGACCGATTCAGTGATCTAGATCCTCAAAATGGCTTGTTATAAGATTACAGCTCATTATCAGTGAACGGTTGACCGATTCGGCGATCTAGAACCTCAGAATGACTTGTTATGAGATTACAGCTCATTATCAGCAAATGGTTGACTGATTCAACAATCTAGAACCTCAGAATGACTTGTTATGAGATTGTAGCTCATTATCAGTGAACGATTGACTGACTCAGTGATCTAGAATCTCATAATGACTTGTTATGAGATTACAGCTTATTACCAGTGAACGGTTGATCGATTCAGCGATCTAGAACCTCAGAATGTCTTGTTATGAGATTATAGCTCATTATAAACAAATGGTTGACTGATTCGGTGATCTAGAACCTTAGAATAGCTTGTTATGAGATTACAGCACATTATTAGTAAGCTGTTGACTAATTCAGTGATCTAGAACCTAAGAACGGCTTGTTATGAGATTACAATTCATTATTAGTGAATGGTTGACCAATTTGGTGATCTAGAACCTCAGAATGACTTGTTATGAGATTACAGCTCATTATCAACAAATGGTTGACTGATTCAGTGATCTAAAACCTCAAAATGACTTATTATGAGATTGTAACTCATTATCAATGAATTATTGACTAATTTGGTGATCTAGAATCTTAGAATGGCTTGTTATGAGATTGTAGATCATTATTAGTAAATGGTTGATTGATTTGATGATCTAGAACCTCAAAATAGCTAGTTATGAGATTGTAGCTCATTATCAGTGAATGGTTGACCGATTCGGCGATCTAGAATCTTAGAATGACTTATTATGAGATTACAACTCATTATCATCAAATGGTTGACCGATTTAGCGATCTAGAACCTCAGAATGGCTTGTTATAAGATTATAGCTCATTATCAGTGAACGGTTGATTGATTCAACAATTTAGAACTTCAGAATGGCTTGTTATGAGATTACAGCTCATTATCAGCAAATGGTTGACCGATTTGGCAATCTAGAACCTCAGAATGACTTGTTATGAGATTACAACTCATTATCAGTGAACGATTGACCAATTCAGCAATCTAGAACCTCAGAATAGATTATTATGAGATTACAGCTCATTATCAGTAAACGGCTGATCAATTCAGTGATCTAGAACCTTAGAATGACTTATTATAAGATTGTAGCTCATTATTAGCGAATGGTTGACCAATTCAGTGATCTAGAATCTCAGAATAACTTGTTATGAGATTATAGCTCATTATCAATAAAGAGTTGAGCGATTCGGTGATCTAGTACCTCAGAACGGCTTGTTATGAGATTACAACTCATTATCAGCAAATGGTTGACCGATTCGATGATCTAAAACCTCAGAATGGATTGTTATAAGATTACAGCTCATTATTAGTGAATGGTTGATTGATTCGGCAATCTAGAACCTCAGAATGGCTTGTTATGAGATTACAGCTCATTATCAGCAAATGGTTGATGAATTCGACAATCTAGAACCCTAGAATGACTTGTTATGAGATTATAGCTCATTATTAGCAAATGGTTGACCGATTTGGTGATCTAGAATCTCAGAATGACTTGTTATGTGATTACAGCTCATTATCAGCGAACGGTTGACCGATTCGGCAATCTAGAACCTTCGAATGGCTTGTTATGAGATTATAGCTCATTATCAACAAACGGCTGAATGATTCAGCCATCTAGAACCTTAGAATGGTTTGTTATGAGATTACAACTCATTATCAGTGAATGAGTGACTGATTCGGTGATCTAGAACTTCAGAATGGCTTGTTATGAGATTAGAGCTATTATGAGCGAACGGTTGACCAATTTGGTGATCCAAAACCTTAGAATGACTTGTTATGAGATTACAGCTCATTATCAGCAAATAGTTGACCAATTCAGTGATCTAGAACCTTAAAATAACTTGTTATGAGATTGTAACTCATTACCAGTGAATGCTTGACCGATTCGGCAATCTAGAATCTCAAAACGGCTTGTTATGAGAATGTAGATCATTATCAATAAATGATTGACTAATTCGACGATCTAGAACCTCAAAATAGTTTATTATGAGATTCTAGCTCATTATTAGTGAATGATTGACCGATTCAGTGAACTAGAATCTCAGAATGAACTTTTATGAGATTACAACTCATTATAAGCGAACGGTTGACCGACTCAGTGATCTAGAACCTCAAAATGGATTGTTATGAGATTACAGCTCATTATCAGCAAACGGTTGACTGATTCAATGATCTAGAACCTCAAAATGGCTTGTTATGAGATTACAGCTCATTATCAGCAAATAGTTGACCAATTCAGTGACCTAGAACCTCAAAATGACTTGTTATGAAATTATAGCTCATTATCAGTGAACGGTTGGCCAATTCTATAATCTAGAACCTCAGAATAGCTTGTTATGAGATTACAACTCATTATAAGCAAACAATTGACCAATTCGGTGATCTAGAACCTCAGACTGACTTGTTATGAGATTGTAGCTCATTATTAGTGAACGATTGACCGATTCGGCGATCTAGAATCTCAGAATGACTTGTTATGAGATCACAACACATTATCAGTGAATAGTTGACTGATTCAGTGATCTAGAATCTTAGAATGACTTGTTATGAGATTACAGCTCATTATCAGCAAACGGTTGACCGATTCGGCAATCTAGAACCTCAAAACTACTTGTTATGAGATTGTAGTTCATTATCAGCAAACGGTTGACCGATTCGACGATCTAGTATCTTAGAATGACTTGTTATGAGATTGTAGATCATTATCAGCAAATGGTTGACTGATTTGATGATCTAGAACCTTAGAATGGCTTGTTATGAGATTATAGCTCATTATCAGTGAATGATTGACCGATTCTATGATCTAGAACCTCAGAATGGCTTGTTATGAGATTACAGCTCATTATCAGCAAACAATTAATTGATTCAATGATCTAGAACCTTAGAATGGCTTGTTATGAGATTACAGCTCATTATCAACAAACGACTAATTGATTCGGTGATCTAGAACCTCAGAATAACTTATTATGAGATTACAGCTCATTATCAGTGAACGGTTGACCAATTTGGTAATCTAGAACCTCAGAACGGCTTGTTATGAGATTACAGTTCATTATCAGCAAATGGTTGACTGATTCGGCTATCTAGAACCTTAGAATGACTTGTTATGAGATTGTAACTCATTATCAGTGAATGGTTGACTGATTTGACGATCTAGAACCTTAGAATGGCTTGCTATGAGATTAGAGCTCATTATCAACAAATGGTTGACCGATTTGGTGATCTAGAACCTCAGAATGACTTGTTATGAGATTACAACTCATTATCAGTAAATGGTTGACCAATTCAACAATCTAGAACCTCAGAATAGCTTGTTATGAGATTAGAGCTCATTTTTAGCAAATAGTTGACTGATTCAGCGATCTAGAACCTTAGAGTGGCTTTTTATGAGATTGTAGCTCTTTATTAGCAAACAGTTGACCGATTCGGTGATCTAGAATCTAAGAATGACTTGTTATGAGATTACAGCTGATTATCAACAAACGGTCGACTGATTCAGGGATCTAGAACCTTAGAATGGCTTGTTATGAGATTACAACTCATTATCAGCAAATGGTTGACTGATTCGGTGATCTAGAACCTCATAATGACTTGTTATGAGATTACAGCTCATAATCAGTGAACGATTGACCGATTTGGTGATCTAGAACCTCAGAACGGCTTGTTATGAGATTACAGCTCATTATCAGAAAATGGTTGACCGATTTGCCAATCTAGAACCTCAGAATGACTTGGTATGAGATTGTAGCTTATTATCAGTGAATGGTTGACCGATTCAGCCATCTAGAATCTCAGAATGACTTATTATGAGAATACAACTCATTATCAGTGAACGGTTGACCGATTTGGCCATCTAGAATCTCATAATGACTTATTATGAGAATACAGCTCATTATTAATGAATGATTGACCGATTCGATAATGTAGAACCTCAGAATGGCTTGTTATAAGATTACAACTCATTATCAGCAAACGGTTGACCAATTCAGCAATCTAGAACCTTAGAACAGCTTTTTATGATATTACAGTTCATTATCAGTGAACGGTTGACCGATTTGGTGATCTAGAACCTTAGAACAACTTGTTATGAGATTACAGCTCATTATCAGTGAACAGTTGATCAATTCGATGATTTAGAACCTCAGAATGACTTGTTATGAGATTACAGCTCATTATCAGCAAACGGTTGACCGATTCGGTGATCTAGAACCTATAAATGACTTGTTATGAGATTGTAACTCATTATCAGTGAACAGTTGACCGATTTGGCGATCTAGAATCTCAGAATGACTTGTTATGAGATTGTAGATCATTATCAACAAATTATTGACTGATTTGACAATCTAGAACCTCAAAATAGCTTGATATGAGATTATAGCTCATTATCAGTGAACGGTTGATTGATTCAACGATCTAGAATCTCAGAATGACTTGTTATGAGATTACAGCTCATTATCAGTGAACGGTTGACCGATTCAACGATCTAGAACCTAAGAATAACTTGTTATGAGATTACAGCTCATTATCAGTTAATGGTTGACTGATTCAACGATCTAGAGCCTCAGAATGACTTGTTATGAGATTATAGCTCATTATCAGCAAACGGTTGACCGATTCAGAAATCTAAAACTTCAGAATGACTTGTTATGAGATTACAGCTCATTATTAGTGAATGGTTAACCAATTTGGCAATCTAGAACCTCAAAATGGCTTGTTATGAGATTACAACTCATTATCAGCAAATGGTTGACCAATTCAGTGATCTAAAACCTTAGAATGACTTGTTATGAGATTGTAGTTCATTATCAGTGAACAGTTGATCGTTTTAGTGATCTAGAATCTTAGAATGACTTATTATGAGATGACAACTCATTATTAGTGAACGGTTGACCGATTCAGTGATCTAGAACCTTAGAACAACTTGTTATGAGTTTACAGCTCATTATCAGCAAATGGTTGACCAATTTGGTGATCTAGAACCTAAGAGTGGCTTGTTATGAGATTACAACTCATTATTAGTGAATAGTTGACCAATTCAGTGATCTAGGACCTCAGAATGGCTTATAATGAGATTATAGCTCATTATCAGCAAACGGTTGACTGATTCAAAAATCTAGAACCTTAAAATGACTTGCTATGAGATTTTAGCTCATTATCAGCGAATGGTTGACTGATTCAGTGACCTAGAATCTCAGAATGACTTGTTATGCAATTACAGCTCATTATCAGTGAACATTTGACCGATTCAGTGATCTAGAACCTTAGAATGGCTTGTTTTGAGATTACAAACGGTTGACTGATTCAGCAATCTAGAAACTTAGAATGGCTTGTTATGAGATTATAGCTCATTGTTAGTGAATGGTTGCCCGATTTGGCAATCTAGAACCTCATAATAGATTGTTATGAGATTACAGCTCATTATAAGCAAACGGTTGACCAATTCGGCAATCTAGAACCCTAGAATGACTTGTTATGAGATTGTAGCTCATTATTAGTGAACGGTTGACCAATTCAGCAATCTAGAATCTCAGAATGACTTGTTATGAGATTATAGCTCATTATCAGTGAATGGTTGACCGATTCGGTGATCTAGAACCTCAGAATGGCATGTTATGAGATTACAACTCATTATCAGTAAACGGTCGAATGATTCAGTGATCTAGAACCTCAGAACGGCTTGTTATGAGATTACAACTGATTATCAGTGAATGAGTGACCGATTCAGTGATCTAGAACTTTAGAATGGCTTGTCATGAGATTACAACTCATTATCAGTGAACGGTTGACCGATTCGGCGATCTAGAACCTTAGAATGACTTGTTATGAGATTAGAGCTCATTATCAGCAAACAGTTGACCAATTCAGTGATCTAGAACTTCAAAATGACTTGTTATGAGATTGTAACTCAATATCAGTGAATGGTTGACCAATTCGGCGATCTAGAATCTCAGAATGACTTGTTATGATATTGTAGATCATTATCAGCAAGTGGTTGACTTATTCGATGATCTAGAACCTCAAAACAACTTGTTATGAGATTGTAGCTCATTATCAGTGAATGATTGACCGATTCAGTGAACTAGAATCTCAGAATGACCTGTTATGAGATTACAGCTCGTTATCAGTGAACGGTTGACCGATTCAACAATCTACAACCTCAAAATGGATTGTTATGAGATTACAGCTTATTATCAGCAAATGGTTGACTGATTTAATGATCTAGAACCTCAGAATAGCTTGTTATGAGATTACAGCTCATTATCAGACAATAGTTGACCGATTTTGCGATCTAGAACCTCAAAATGACTTGTTATGAGATTACAACTCATTATCAGCGAATGGTTGGCCAATTCTACAATCTAGAACCTTAAAATAGCTTGTTATGAGATTACAGCTCATTATAAGAAAATAGTTGACTGATTCGGCAATCTAGAACCTCAAATTGACTTGTTATGAGATTGTAGCTCATTATCAGTGAACGATTGACCGATTCAGCAATCTAGAATCTCAGAATGACTTGTTATGAGATTACAACTCATTATTAGTGAACAGTTGACCGATTTGGTGATCTAGAACCTCAGAATGACTTGTTATGAGATTACAGCTCATTATCAGCAAATGGTTGACCTATTCGGCAATCTAAAACCTCAAAATGACTTGTTATGAGATTGTAGCTCAATATCAGTGAATAGTTGATCGATTCAACAATCTAGAATCTCAGAATGACTTGTTATGAGATTGTAGATCATTATCAACAAATGGTTGACTAATTCAATCATCTAGAACCTCAGAATGACTTGTTATGAGATTACAGCTCATTATCAGTGAATGGTTGACCGATTCAACGATCTAGAACCTCATAATGACTTGTTATGAGATTACAAGTCATTATCAGTGAACGGTTGACTGATTTAATGATCTAGAATCTTAGAATGGCTTGTTATGAGATTACAGCTCATTATTGTTAGAGTAATCAGTTAGTTCTTACTCTTTTTCGCTTAAGCTATCTCTTAGGTGCATATAATTAATAATTTATATTAATTATATTGCGCAACCTAGCTTTTATGTTTTAGGGTTTGTTCACCTTTATAGGTTGAACTTTGTAATATTTTTTCATAACTTAGAGAATAATATTGTGCTTCTTTTTTTGAGCATCTCTGAGTTCTGCCTTTTCATTTTTGTGCTTCCACTTTGTATCAGGTCATTTGCATGCAGGTGTATTCGGGTTCTATATATTTGCGTGTTTCTCAAATCCTACATGGTATCAGAGCCACCCTATTGCTGCCTGATAGAAGGTCTTTGAAGCCACGATTCGAAGATGACAGCCACAACTTTTTTGGGGTTTTTTGTCACTTTGAAGGAGGCACTATTTTCTGGAGTCATTTGAGAAAAAATAGACTCTGCCATTGCGTTCAAAAGGCCCGGGAGAGTTGAAAAACATATAAAGTTTGACTATTTTGGCCTCTGTGACCACAGGGAATTTTTTTTTGCCTCCTAGGGCCGTACGGCTCGAATATCAAGACAAAAACTCAAAATTTTTAAATAAAAAATGCATTTCTTAATAGTTTTGGGCGGGCCGCCAGCACACCGCCACCGCGCAGCCCACGTACCGCCTGCGTGCAGCCGCTGGCCAGCACGCCGCCCTGCGGCCACCGCGCCGCCACCCGGGCCCGCCGCCGCCACCCAGCCGCTCAGCCGCCGCCCGCGCCTGGCCCGCCCACCGCCTCCTCCCCGCTCGGCCGCCACCTCCGCCGACTGCGCCACATCTGCGCCACCCGCGGGCCACCCGACAGCCGCTCGACCACCACCACCGCCGGCGGCGCCACCTAGACAGCCGGCTGACGTCCATACAGGCGTCAAATTTAGCCCAGTGTCTGTTTTTTTTAGCAAGCTCACTCTTCAGGGTACCTATCAATTTTTTGCTCATAACTTGGGCATACGGTGTCCTTTTTTGGAAAATAAAATATCGTCAGAAAGGTGTTTCCAAACCCGTCACAGTGGTATCGGTCTCATTTCCTGATTTTGCCAGTTGCTTGCCATTTTTTGCAGTCAAAGGCATACCTGTTTGTGCTCCTATTCCGCTTCTGGAACTCAGGTTTTTTTCTTGTTTCTTATGGTTTCATAGTAATTTGTGGTGTACAGGGGATAGGATTATACATTGTGGGGGGGTGCATTTTACTTTCTGCAATTTCTTTCAGAAAGACCCTTCTACTTCCGTCTTATTCTTCTTCCAATGTCAGACCCCTCTATGGCTCGACTGACACCTCATAACTACCACACATGGAAGCCACACATGACCAGACTCCTCATGTCACGAGGTTTATGGTCCTGCATGGATGCGGCTCAGCCAGTTCTTCAGAGGCCTTATGAGGCTCTTATGC
>MU225283.1:366798-381076 GCA_018584345.1 Thuja plicata | reverse complement strand
GGGATTCCCTTTCAGGATCCTCATGTCTTCTCATTTGAGCATCAGCTCGGCCTTCCAGTGACACCTCATCTTTTGAGGTCACCTCTTCAGTGCCCACTGACTTTCACTCCTCTGCATTGGAGTCACAATGGTCTGTTCATTGATCCAAGGGTTCTTTCATTCTGGGGGGGCTTTGGAGCCTCGACCCTCTCTCACGGGGGGGTTGGCAGCACGCATTGTACTACTAGCTTTGAGAGAGTCTCTTGAAGTCATTTTTTTTTTTGTCTTTTCTTGCTTTTATATCTCTTTTTGGAGAGGAGTTTTTCCCACTGGATTTTCTCCTTTGTCTCCGGTTTACAGAGATTTCCTTGTATTGGGTACCTGATCAGGCCTTGTTGCCGGGACCCATTTCCTGCTTTCTTAGCTGTGCTAGGTTAGCTTACCTCTTGAGCTTCGCTTAAGGGGGGTGTTAGAGTAATTAGTTAGTTCTCACTCTTTTTCGCTTAAGCTATCTCTTAGGTGCATATAATTAATACTTTATATTAATTATATTGCGCAACCTAGCTTTTATGTTTTAGGGTTTGTTCACCTTTATAGGTTAAACTTTGTAATATTTTTTCATAACTTAGAGAATAATATTGTGCTTCTTTTTTTGAGCATCTCTGAGTTTTGCCTTTTCATTTTTGTGCTTCCACTTTGTATCAGGTCATTTGCATGCAGGTGTATTCGAGTTCTGTGGATTTGCATATTTCTCAAATCCTACAATTATTAGCAAACGGTTGACTGATTCGGTGATCTAGAACCTCAAAATGACTTGTTATGAGATTACAGCTCATTATCAGTGAGCGGTTGACCAATTCAATAACCTAGAACCTCAAAACGGCTTGTTATAAGATTATAGCTCATTATCAACAAATGGTTGACTGATTCAGCTATCTAGAACCTCAGAATGACTTGTTATGAGATTATAGCTCATTATCAGTGAATGGTTGACCGATTCGATGATCTAGAACCTCAGAATGGCTTGTTATGAGATTAGAGCTCATTACCAGCAAACGGTTGACCAATTCGGTGATCTAGAACCTTAGAATGACTTGTTATGAGATTACAGCTCATTATCAGTGAATGGTTGACCAATTCGATAATCTAGAACCTCAGAATAGCTTGCTATGAGATTAGAGCTCATTATCAACAAACAGTTGACTGATTCAGCGGTCTAGAACCTTAGAATGACTTTTTATGAGAATGTAGCTCTTTATTAGCAAATAGTTGACCAATTCAGTGATCTAGAATGTAAGAATGACTTGTTATGAGATTACAGCTCATTATCAGTGAATGGTTGACCGATTTGGTGATCTAGAACCTTAGAATGACTTGTTATGAGATTATAGCTCATTATCAGCAAATGGTTGACCAATTCAGTGATCTAGAACCTCAGAATGGCTTGTTATGAGATTACAGCTCATTATTAGTAAATGGTTGACCGATTCGGCGATCTAGAACCTTAGAATGGCTTGTTATGAGATTACAGCTCATTATCAGAAAATGGTTGACTGATTCACCAATCTAGAACCTCAGACTGACTTGTTATGAGATTGTAGCTCATTATCAGCAAACGGTTGACCCATTCGGCCATCTAGAATCTTAGAATGACTTATTATGATATTATAGCTCATTATCAGCAAACGGTTGACTGATTCGGCGATCTAGAACCTCAGAATGGCTTGTTACGAGATTACAGCTCATTATCAGCAAACAGTTAACCGATTCAGCAATCTAGAACCTTAGAATGGCTTTTTATGAGATTATAACTCATTATTAGTGAATGGTTGACCGATTTGGTGATCTAGAAACTTAGAATGGCTTGTTATGAGATTACAGCTCATTATTAGCAAATGGTTGATTAATTCAGCGATCTAGAACTTCAGAATGACTTGTTATGAGATTACAACTCATTATTAGCTAACAGTTGACCGATTCAGCGATCTAGAACCTCAAAATGACTTGTTATGAGATTATAACTCATTATCAATGAACGGTTGACCGATTCAGCGATCTAGAATCTTAGAATGACTTGTTATGAGATTGTAGATCATTATCAACAAATGGTTGACTGATTCGATGATCTAGAACCTCAAAATAGCTTGTTATGAGATTGTAGCTCATTATCAGTGAACGGTTGACTGATTCGGTGATCTAGAATCTTAGAATGACTTATTATGAGATTACATCTCATTATCAGTGAATGGTTGACTGATTCAGTGATCTAGAACCTAAGAATGGCTTGTTATGAGATTATAGCTCATTATCAGTGAACAGTTGATTGATTCAATGATCTAGAGCCTCAGAATGACTTGTTATTAGATTACAGCTCATTATCAGCAAACGGTTGACCGATTTGAAAATCTAGAACCTCAGAATGGCTTATTATGAGATTATAGCTCATTATTAGTGAACAATTGACCAATTTGGCAATATAGAACCTCAAAATGGCTTGTTACGAGATTACAACTCATTATCAGTAAACGGTTGACCGATTCAGTGATCTAGAATCTCAGAACGACTTGTTATGAGATTGTAGCTCAGTATCAGTGAATGATTGACCGTTTCGGCGATCTAGAATCTTAGAATGACTTATTATGAGATTACAACTCATTATTAGTGAACGGTTGACCAATTCGGCAATCTAGAACCTTAGAATGGCTTATTATGAGATTACAGCTCATTATCAGCAAATAGTTGACCGATTCAGCAATCTAGAACCTGAGAATGGCTTGTTATGAGATTATAGCTCATTATAAGTGAACACTTGACTGATTTGGTGATCTAGAACCTCAAAATGGCTTGTAATGAGATTACAACTCATTATCAGCAAATGATTGACCGATTCGGAAATCTAGAACCTCAGAATGACTTGTTATGAGATTGTAGCTCATTATCAGTGAATGGTTGACCGATTCAATGATCTAGAATCTCAGAATGACTTATTATGATATTATAGCTCATTATCAGCGAATGATTGACTGATTTGGTGATCTAGAACCTCAGAATGGCTTGTTTTGAGATTACAGGTCATTATCAGCAAACGGTTGACTGATTTGGCGATCTAGAAACTCAGAATGGCTTGTTATGAGATTACAACTCATTATCAGTGAATGGTTGACCGATTCAGTGATCTAGAACCCTAGAATGGCTTGTTATGAGATTACAGCTCATTATCAGTGAATGATTGACCGATTTGGCAATCTAGAACCTCAGAATGACTTGTTGTGAGATTACAACTCATTATCAGCAAATGGTTGACCGATTCAGTGATCTAGAACCTCAAAATGACTTGTTATGAGATTGTAACTCATTATTAGCAAATGATTGACCGATTTGGTGATCTAGAATATCAGAATGACTTGTTATGAGATTGTAGATCATTATTAACAAATGTTTGACTGATTCAATAATTTAGAACCTCAAAACGGCTTGTTATGAGATCGTAGCTCATTATCAGTAAATGATTGACTGATTTGGCAATCTAGAATCTCAGAATGACTTGTTATGAGATTACAGCTCATTATAACAAATGGTTGACCGATTCAATGATCTAGAACCTCAGAATGACTTGTTATGAGATTATAGCTCATTATCAATGAATGGTTGACTGAGTCAACAATCTAGAACCTCATAATGACTTGTTATGAGATCACAACTCATTATCAGAAAACGGTTGACCGATTCAGTGATCTAGAACCTCAGAATGACTTATTATGAGATTATAGCTCATTATCAGTGAATAGTTGACAAATTTGGCAATCTAGAACCTCAGAATGGCTTGTTATGAGATTACAACTCATTATCAGCAAACGGTTGATTGATTCAGCAATCTAGAACCTTAGAATGACTTGTTATGAGATTGTAGCTCATTACCAGTGAATGGTTGACCGATTCGGTGATCTAGAATCGTAGAATGACTTGTTATGAGATTATAGCTCATTATTAGTGAACGGTTGACCCATTCGGTGATTTAGAACCTCAGAATGACTTGTTATGAGATTATAGCTCATTATCAACAAATGGTTGACCGATTCGGCAGTCTAGAACCTCAGAATGGCTTGTTAGGAGATTGGAGCTCATTATCAGCAAACGGTTGACTGATTCAATAATTTAGAACCTCATAATGACTTGTTATGAGATTGTAGCTCATTATCAATGAACGATTGACTGATTCAGTGATATAGAATCTCAGAATGACTTGTTATGAGATTGTAGCTCATTATCAGTGAATGGTTGACCGATTTGGCGATCTAGAACCTCAGAATGGCTTATTATGAGATTATAGCACATTATCAGCAAATGGTTGACTGATTCAATAATCTAGAACTTTAGAATGGCTTGTTATGAGATTACAGCTCATTATCAGTGAACGGTTGACCGATTCGGCGATCTAGAACCTCAGAACGGCTTGTTATGAGATTATAGCTCATTATTAGCGAATGGTTGACCGATTCGACGATCTAGAACCTTAGAATGACTTGTTATGAGATTATATCTCATTATTAGCAAATGGTTGATCGATTCGGTGATCTAGAACCTCAAAATGACTTGTTATGAGATTGTAACTTATTATCAGTGAACGGTTGTGTTAGCTCTTTTTCTTGCAATACTTACCTAATGATGATAGTATACCTTATATAATTGAATGCAACCTCTTACTTATGCAAGAGAAAGGATAATTGATGAGGATTGGATAATATCCTCCTTCTTTGAGCTCCACATCACTCAGGCGGGTATTGCCTTATCTACACATACATATGACTCCCTTTTGACAACTACAAGCTTGCGGATATATAACTGTGGAATAGTTTTTCAGACTCTTTAGGTAACAAAAGACCTTAATACTTTATCACATTTATATGCAATATTCACTTGCAAAGAGTAAGTCTGAAAACCAGAGAAAACATAACTCCTAATAGCATGAAATGGAAATGGTTTTTAGTTTATGTTTTGAATTTATGAATCTCTGAAACATTCCTGATCTTCCATAAACCGGTGCCTTATCCTATTGGAAATAGAGTAAGGCATGAGATTGCAAAGATGATCATGAAAAAAAGGAAACATCATAGTTGATATGATCATATGCCTTGCATAAAACATAACTAAACAATCAAGTTCCACTTATTTATCCACTTGTGTGTTCATATATGCAACTTTTCTACTCAAATAATTTTAACCCTCTCCTTGAAAGAGACCCTGGAATAGAAAGAATATAACCATCATCCACTAGAAAGACAAGATTGGTAATACCCTTGATATCCCAACTCATACAAATCTGAAAATAACTCCCAAATCATAGTTATCCCTTGAATAACTCTATTGCAAGAATTCCTCAAATGATTAACAATAGACAAAACTAACACACCCTGGATGCCCTAGTTTACATGATTCAAAAACATAAATGGAGACAACTTGATATTAGAACAACAGTGCTGAGATTGATTCATAAACAAGCAAATAATTGCCTTTTACAGTAATGTTATTTTCTAAGACATAAAGGAACAAGAACACTATATATGCATAGAAAAGAGAAATATTCAGAAGATACAATGCTTGGAAACTGATCTGAACATGTTGTAGAGGGATTGAACAGACTTAGAAACCCTCTCCCAACAGAGAAGAAAAAAAAGAAACCCTTACAACTGAGAAAAGAAGAGAAGATATAGAATAAGGAGAAACCCTAGAGGCAATATTTGATAAACACCTGTCTCCTTTGCAAATTTTATCTTTTGTCTTATCCTTTGAAAATATGACTTTGCTATTTCGGTGATCTCATAATCAGATTTAACTTGCTTTCAAAATCTTAAAAAATATGATATATGCATGCAAACATCTGACTCCATTTATCTTTTCAAAGACTGAACTTATCCTTTGCAAATTTGACTGCCTTTCTGTGAAAATCTAATCTTATCTGTTATTGCAAAAAATCTTCCAGAATGCATTTTTGAAGAGCATTTGCAATAAAAGATTAAAAAAAATATCCTGTACACATTTCAATGTCTTTGAGACTCTCAATTTTCTGCAATTTGCCCAGACTTCACCAGAAATTGACAAGTGTCACCCGTGGGCTAGCTGCTCTAAACTGGTCTTTAACTATGCCTTAACCCTGGGTCACTTTTTCCTCTTTGTCTCCAAGTCTCTGAAAAATTAGCTTGACCACAGTCTGATTTGGAGACATGGAGACTAGCATCAGTCTTATAGTGTCTGCATCATTTTAACTCAACCACAAACCTTCGACGACCTGGTGACTAGCATCTGGCTGCTAACTTTCATCTCGCGACCATGCGACTGCCTCAGTCTCCAAATCTCCAAAACTTCTCACCTTAACATTTTATTTCTCATGACCACGCAACTAGCGGTAAGTCACCAAGTCTCGGTGGCTATCTCTCCTGGAGGTCATCTTTTGGCGACTACCCGACCGGATGCCATATGTCACTTTCATCAAAATTTACTTTCATTCATTTTTCAGGCATGTAAACTAAGGCATCAGATGACTGGGTGCGCGTGTGGAGAGCCTCCTCATCTTTCTTCAAACTAACATGTTCTTGTTTTGGCTTATAAACATTCTGAAATTCTACCATGGCATGAATGTGGGATAATGTGTTTTATAGTTTCAAAGGCATTTTCAAATTTGGGCTCAAAATATTGGGTCCCACCATGCATTCCAACCTCCAGCACTCAAGGGCCCGCCAAGAGCCTCTGGGCTCTCTTATTTACTATGTAAGTTAGCGCTTTAGTATATAAATACTAAAAAATGCCATTGCACAAGCAATATGGGACAATGGGTTTTCACTTTTCCAAGTTTTCTGAGTTTCTTTAAGCAGAACTACCCATCAATGGTGGTGTTTTCCTACTGGTGGAGATCATCCATGTCCTCCAGTGGTCCGGGTGCCCCTTGCTATGGATTTACATTTTCATTCAAAGACTTAAACATTAAAAACTTCTCCTCCAAACTGGACATCTGCGAAGCATTACTATGGATCACACTGACTTTGAAAGCATTTAAAAACTTATCTTTCAATCTCCTACACAGCCACCAATATGCATCACATTTTGAAGTTGTATCTATTTATTTTAGAAGTTTAAATCTCCTTCTTAAGAGATCTGCGCAGGATTAAATGGTGTAGCAGCATCAATAAACTGCAACTTATATTTGTTTTCAACCCCTCTAATATGTTGCGCATCTTCCTCTTGATGCCTGGCATTGGAAATCCCCTTTAAAGTTCATTTGCAGACTATAATTTAGTTTTAACGCCACAGTAAACCTTTAAAAAAAATTCCCCAAATGGTCTGTGCTGGGACTGGCATTTTGTCTAAGTTTTTATGTTTTTAAAAAACTTCAATTTCATACGCTGACAACCACAGATATATCTGCGCAGATTCATCTCATTCAATGTTTGTATAAAAACAATTCCTAACACAATAATTACAACAAACTTTTGAAATTTTCCCCAAATGGTCTGCGCTGGGTATTAACAATCTACTCTTGTTTTAGTAAAATGATTTATACTCTGCACAGGCCTTGGAGAATAGCATTTGTTGTTTTTAAATGCTTTTGATCTTACCATGCGTGGGTTCCTTACTACACCTGTCGGTTGCTGTTTGTAAAAGGTTTTAATGAGAATTTTTGTTGATTGTTGGCTCCCTCCACCATTGTGTATGCGTAAGATCCTCATGCCTTCAACTAGAATATGTTTTAAATATCTTAATATTCAAAACACTTTTAAAACTAGCGTAAGATACATGCATTGTTGTTAGTTAATGTTTTAACATGCCTACCATTGGAAAAATAGCGTGATCCTCCATTTGGCAATACACCTGGAAATTTTTTCTGATATTGTAGTTGTAAGCCATCCTCATGAGAATACAACTGGCCTGGAAGTATGATTCTGACATGTGGGCCATTTGACAGAATGTTGAATAGAAGCTATCTCGGTAGATTGGATTGATCGTCATTTACAATTTAGAAACTTCCTTGCACCTGATGTCTCCTGTCTATACTTTCATATTTTAAATTTCAAACATAAAGTACAAACTGGTGGCCTTTATAATCATTTTAGCATTTATGCAAATCGATCACATTTAGGGAAACTAGCCTTAGAATGAGCTCTGAAAACTGACAAAATAACATCTTGCAAGCATGGGAACCAGAAGACAAACCCTTCTCTAGCATCTAAACAACTTCCATCAACTAGATTAGTCTGAAAAGATTCGGGCTTCAAGATAATAATATGCAAAGTGGGCGATTTCCTGTGTTCTGCAATCGGAAGACCTCCAATCTTGTGCAAACCCTGCAAGAAGTACCAATCAGAATAATATTGGGTTGAATCCGGAAGAGTCATTACTTGGAAAAGTAGTTCAATCATCCATACTAAATACGAGTGCAAGATGGCTTCTTCAGATTCATTCTCAAGTACAATATGCAACTGATTAAACTTAGCCATTCAGAAAATAGTGCAAATGTAAAATGTTGAGTCAGCATAAATCTCAACCGGATTAGTCTTTGCAAAATCACCAAATCATGCACTGAAGTTTCACCATTAGGTAAAATATTACATTCATATGCAATGAAAATGGTCTCATAATCGGATCTCGGAAACAACTTTCAGATCAAAAGTTACCACTCTCCGAAAATGATTAACTTGCAAACTTAGTTCTATTCTGCATTGCAAACAGAATAAACTGCCTCTGAAACTGAACTTGGAAACCCATCAAAAAGATCCTTCAAAATTTCAACCTTTGGAGCCTGATTGAATGTCATATGTAGAACATGAATCCTCAATTAACTTCCTCTGAAAACAAACTATTCAATTGATACCAAACTGCAAATGTTAGCATCTTAACACTTTTCTGAATTTTAACACAGTGAAAAAGTAGAAACTGAATTTGGAAATAGCGAAGCAAAGTGATCAATTGGATTGATCAAAATCTAGAAATATTCAAAGGAGTTCATTTATAGGTCTACAATGCAGATCATCTTTCAATTATGTCTGACCTCAAACCAGGTGCAAACAGGGAAACCACAAAGTATGTCATTTAATTTTGAATTTTGCATTTTCAGTGAAACTTTAATAAATTGGAAATGGAAAGGCTCTGGAAAAGTGGATAAATGGATCGACAGGAATCTGTAAATATTCAAATAGGTGCACTCTTATGTTTACAATATGAGGGAAAACTCAATTATCCAAAATGTTCAACCGGGTATACATTTTCAAGACCTCAAAGTGGACAAGTTAGCAATTTTGTACTTGAATACTCAGGAAATTAGAATTATTCACTAATAGAATGGTTCTAGAAAACTTGTCATCTGATTTCATAGGGATCTGAAAACTAGAAATATTGGTTCATTGTCATGCTTACAATACTTGGGAACACACCATGATGTCATACCTATCCATCTGATCAATGATGAAGGCCTTCAAAGTAAGGTATTTAGAAATCTGCATTCAACAACTTTGGGAAACTCAATAAAGTGGCGACAGAATCAGACTGGGAAATTGCTCAAATGGATCCATCATGATCTGGAAACTGGAAAATATGAAGTATGTGACCACGGGAACATAGTACAAAATGAATTTTCTCAATTGAATCAACTGGTCAAAAGTTATAACCTGTCAAATTGGGCAATTCAGATTTCTGAGCATAACAAATATGCAAACAGTTCTGAGCAACCAACTTTGGGGAGTATAGAAACTTATCAAATGGATTGATAATGACCTGAGATCAAAAACATAATCTCTCTGATATGCATGTAACACATTCCCAAAGCAGTGACTTATGAGACTCAACAGGGTGCAAGATATTCAGAAGCAAACAAGGCCCTGGACAACAAAATGACACCTTAGCAAAAATGCAGATTTAGGTGACCACCTCAAAATGACTACTCCTTAAACATGTCAGATTTGGAATTTAGGAGCTAGAACCCATTTCATATGTGAAATGAAAGGTACTGGAGCCTCTTCCCAATTGGTAGATCATGAATATTGACAGTGTATTTTTCATAAGTACTTCAACTGAGCCTTCTCACACAAATTTTTCAGGGGTACTTACCTTTCCTTATTGAAAATTTTAACAAGGTCACTCGCAATTTGTGCCAAATTTGAGAGGAACAACAGTGGCTCTGACTTAGGATGGTTTAAATTCAAGTTTATACCGAGAACCACAGATCTCTGGTGTAGCAGACCACCCCAAAACTAAAAAATCAGATTTTATCCTTTTCTCTTTCACTTTCTCTTTCACCTCTCAAAACTTTTCAAAAAATGGGGAAAACTCTTACTGAAAGAAAACACACAACTGAATGGGAAAGCAACTGTAAAATATGTATATTATCCACAAAAGGCCTGAAGCCCCAAAACTGAGATCAACTCTTACCTCTGTAAAACACAAAGCTCTCTGCCCCATGTTTCAAAAATATGATAACAGTACCACTCTTATATGTTTGATCCAATCCACTGTCATCCTGTACCAACTCATCACATGAAAAAAAAATGCATATTCTTCATATGAGCTTCCATAAATATTAGGTAGATTTTCATCATAAAAAATGTGTGGCATATACATATCACATTCGTTAGATAAGAACATACTTTGATATCTGTGACATTTATCATCTTTCATTTGTAAACCACAACTGAAAAAATCACCATTCAATTGAAAGGAGGGATACCCAACCTCTTTCATACTGATTGGGCAAGCATCATTAGGTCCATTCACATCCATCATTTTCCTCTCAAAAGAAAACATACCTTGATCTTTATGCAAAACCTCAAAGGCCTTATTACTTGGAAAATGATCATCAAACTTAGGACATTCATCAAATATAACATGATAAATCATCTTAGGATATGGAGAAACAAACTTAGCATAAAAAATAGGAGCACCTTGCATATCATAAATCTTCTTTCTAAAAAGAAGGGCATCCTGCACCTTATCATCATCAAACAAACTCAAAGCAAAGTGGTGGGTGGGAGGGAAAATACCAGCACATTGAATGTTTTCCAATGAAACCTGAGCCACTGATTGACCACTATTTAATGGTTTAAAGGCACATTTAGAATAAAGACAAGATTCAAAATCCTCATTGTTATCCAAATCAGTACTTAACTCCACATTTAGATCTTCTACATCTACTGAATTTGAAACGACACTGAAAACATCATCATCTGATAAATCAAAATGAATTATGTTGTAACCTTGTGAAAAAGAAGAGAAAGGAAAATTAGAAATATTAGTATCACAACTCTGAACATATGATACATATTCCTTGTCAAAGTCAATGTGTGTGAAATGCTAAAATTGAAGTCTATCATTCTTTGAAAATCTGAGATATTCACAAGACAATAATTCTGAAATCTCTTCACTATGCAGTGAATCATTGTCATCATTTACATCCATTACCTCATTGTCTTCTTGTATGATGCTGCAAATTTTTTCTTGGTTGGAGTCTTGTAGTGAAACCTTTGAAAACATATCACTTTGTGTAAGATCCTCACTACAAACACTCATGTCTACATCATAGTTGTCTTCTTGCTGGTTGCACATATCTTTCTCTTTGCCTTGCTTCTCATAAAACTTATTTACAATATCATAATCAACAATATCTTCACCAGCAGTAGACTCTTCATCATCACTAAACATATATTAATCTTTATTACTTTCAATATCATTAAATTCAGATTCACTGTCAGATTTATCATTAGATTCTTCAATAATCTCAGACATTTCAAATTCATTATCATTGTTCTCAACATCTGATATATCTTTAGAAGCAGTGTTGTCTAAACCCTTTATCCATTCTATAACTTTCTGAAAAAAATTGCCCCCTGAGCAATTGATAACTTACATGTATGAGGGAAACAAATTTGAACAAATAACTCAACCCATACATACTTCTGAGGACAAAAAATGATACCGTAGCCTTTTAGCTTACTAGCAAATCTTATGTAGAAATCATTTGGTGATTCTCCTTCCTCTCTGCTCATGTTTCCTTACAAAAGTAACACCACACTTTCTTGAAGTCTTTGTCTCAACATATCTGTCTCTCCTTTGATAAAATCAAACTCGAATATAGGATCCTTTAATTCAGATATGCCTTGCTCATCACTGTGCTCCTTATCCTCATACTACTCTACATCACTAAGCTGCTCAAAATCACTAAATCTTTTAATAAAACAAGCCTCTAATGCTTCCATGGATTCTATTGAGCCATGAGGTAAATCTCTAAACCAATCTCTTGTAACATCAACTAAGGATATTACAAATTTTTTTATCAATATATCCTCATGTGAAATGTTATGATTGTCTACCAAGTTAGTAAACTTTTCTAAATGATCTTCAGCTGATTGTTCACCAAAACCAGCAAACTTTGGCAAACACTCCCTAACCTTTGATGGAATATGATTCGGATATCCATAGATACCCTCAAAACTAATTGCCCCATACAAATTACTACCCCTCCTATCAATAGATTGTGACATCTTAGCAGTCAAAAAAATTTACAAACTACCACTCTCATTTATTACATATCTCATTTAGATTTTGCAAAAATGCAAGTAAAAAACTTGAAATATGTAAACTTCTTTTCCAACTGATTCCTTTATGCTTTAGTGCTGCAATCACTTGATAAGGAAAACTATTAAAACTTTGTGAAATACCTGGATGTACTTGACCTGTTGCAAAATATATGCTTTGAGAAAACCTTCAAATCAGCTTCAAAATATGTAAAATAGCTACTGTCATTGTCACTGCAAGTTCACCTTCTTTGTAATCTTTCTTTAACATGCACACTGGTGCAAATCAGAGCTCAGAGTCACCACTCACCAGTAGTGAGATTGTGTAAATATTTCTTCAATAGCTTTGGACTTTCATACACTTTGCAATGACAGACAAACATGCTTGACTCACTTTACAAGAGTTTGAGGAATATGTTTTTACAGACAATGACTCTATAACCAGACTCTGGGATATTTTAGCAAAGCAGGGCTATAACATACTTATACTGACTTAATCATTCTTAATCCCCAGTAGAGTCACCAATTTGTTAGCTCTTTTTCTTGCAATAATTACCTAATGATGATAGTATACCTTATATACTTGAATGCAACCTCTTACTTATGCAAGAGAAAGGCTAATTGATGAGGATTGGATAATATCCTTCTTCTTCTTTGAGCTCCACATCACTCAGCTGCTCAAAATCACTAAATCTTTTAATAAAACAAGCCTCTAATGCTTCCATGGATTCTATTGAGCCATGAGGTAAATATCTAAAATAATCTCTTGCAACATCAACTAAGGATATTACAAAAAGTTTCATCAATATATCCTCATGTGAAATTTTATGACTGTCTACCAAGTCAACAAACTTTTCTAAATGATCTTCAGCTGATTGTTCACCAAAACCAGCAAACTTTGGCAAACACTCCCTAACCTTTGATGGAATATGATTTGGATATCCATAGATACCCTCAAAACTAATTGCCCCATACAAATTACTACCCCTCCAATCACTAGATTGTGACATCTTAGCAGTCAAAAAAGATTTACGAACTACCACTCTCATTTATTACATATCTCATTCAAATTTTGCAAAAATGCAAGTAAAAAACTTGAAATATGTAAACTTCTTTTCCAACTGATTCCTTTTTGATTTAGTGCTGCAATCACTTGATAAGTAAAACTATTAAAACTTTGTGAAATACCTGGATGTACTTGAGCTGTTGTAAAATATGTGCTTTGAGAACACCTTCAAATCAACTTCAAAATATGTAAAATATTTGTTGTCACTGTCACTGCAAGTTCACCTTCTTTGTAATCTTTCTTTAACATGCACACTGGTGCAAATCAGAGCTCAGAGTCGCCACTCACCAGTAGTGAGATTGTGTAAATATTTCTTCAATAGATTTGGAATTTCAAACACTTTGCAATGATAGACAAACAGGCTTGACTCACTTTACAAGAGCTTGAGGAATATGTTTTTACAAATAATGACTCTATAACCAGACTCTGGGGTATTTCAGCAAAGCAGGGCTATAACTTACTTATACTGACTTAATCATTTTTAATCCCCAGCAGAGTCACCAATTTGTTAGCTCTTTTTCTTGCAATACTTACCTAATGATGATAGTATACCTTATATACTTGAATGCAACCTCTTACTTATGCAAGAGAAAGGCTAATTGATGAGGATTGGATAATATCCTCCTTCTTTGAGCTCCACATCACTCAGGTGGGTATTTCCTTATCTGCACATACATAT
>MU225283.1:339624-355874 GCA_018584345.1 Thuja plicata | reverse complement strand
GGCTTGGACTGGGTGTTGTCTATGGATATTGTCTTGATGTTGAAGAAGGATTTATCCTTGTTCTTTTCTTTCCTTAACATGTCAAAATAGTATGTACTTTTCCATATTAAGGAGGGGGGCATATACATGGCCTCCCTCATTTTATATTATGCCTTTTTGTTCTAACATTTTGTTTTGCAATATGCTAAATCCTTGGAAGGTAACGCACATAAGTTGCTAAATCCTGAAGAGATACGCATTCAATTACAATTCAATATGATAAATCATTGGAAGGTAACACACATAAGTTGCTAAATCCTAAAGAGATGCACATTTTACAAATGTATTCCATGGTGATATAAGAATATGGATCCATGGGTACTTCATAAAAGCTGTCAGAAGATGCACTACATACATGCACAAAGCCGCTAGAAGGCACACAACTTTATGGGGTGATTATCAAGTTCTTTCTTGATGGGCCATCGTATCCTTTTTGTGGTTCACAATGAGATACACACATCTTACTGGGTGAGATAACCACTCCTCTCTCTCTCTCTCTCTCTTTGACCAATGATGTCTCTCTTATCATGATCTTAGGGTTGATAAAGACTTAATTCCCTTGGGGGCTTGAGGATTTATTTGTCCCTTTTAATTCCAATAAGATTGTCCTTTCTCTATGTTCTCCTTTACCAAGAGTTTGTGTTGAGCTCATACTCTTGCTAAAGTGGGGGCTAAATGTATAGTCAGAAAATGGAAACACTTCCATGGTAGACTAGTTTATCCTTCTGAGTAAGTGGTTTGGGGTCATATCAAGCACCTTGAATGGGTTCCTGATCTATACCTAGCTTTCCCCCTATTCTGCCCCACTTTCCACTTCTTTCCAACCTAATTTTTGCATCCTAGACTGCAGATCTGAGATCTTTGACCTCAGGGTCAGGGTCGACCTTTTGGGTCTATGTCGACCTCGACCCTAACCTAGGTCAAGGTCGACCTTGACCCTGACCTAGGTCAAGGTCAACCTCGACCTTGACATAGGTCAAGGTCGACCTTGACCCTAACCTAGTTCAAGGTCGACCTTGACCTTGACCCAGGGTTCAAACTTTGGGGTCTTCCAGTTTCTGGATGTCAGTCTTTGCAAAAGTTGTTTCCCACTTCCAGGTCAGTTATTTTGGGCTCCAAAGCATCAATTCCTAAGTTATATTTAACATAGGTCCTCTCCTAGGGGTAAAGGATTTAATGGGAATTTAATTCTCCTATGTCGGCCTCCTTAGAAGAGTGTACCCTAATTTCATATAAAAGGGAGCTTTCTCCTCTCATTTTCTCTAAGTCTTCTAAGCATCATTAAGCAATTGAAGAGCATTTCAAGTCAAGTCCAAGAAAGATAAGGAGAAAGATTTCAAGAAAGCATTCATCCATTATCAAGCATTCAAGCATCTATTTTCATGAAGGAGATCCATTGGAGGCCATTGAAGGATTCAAGCTACATAGTGCCCTTTTGGTGATCTCTCCATCCACCTTCCTCCAAGCCTCATCCAAATAAAGAACCCATTCAAGACTTGGTGTTGGAGATCTACAAGCAATTGATTGAAGAAATCCTACATCCTACATCCTACATTCTAGATCCATTGGTGCATACATACTTGTGGATTGAAGGATTCGAATCCTCCATAAGGACTTTTACAAGCAAGGTGAATTTATGCATTTAATTTGTCCATTTCTGCAATTTCAATTACATATATTTGAATTTAATTCCTAAACAAGGGTTTGACCAAGGAAAACCCCTCCCCCACAAAAAAAATCTCCTTTTTCTTGTAGGTACAGGTTCAGAATAGTGGATTTGAGATCAGATCTTGATACCCTTTTCGACTTTCTTTCAGACGACGTGAACAGATTTTCTGTCAGACCTGTGTAGGTCATGGTCAACATTATTGGGCCAGGGTTGACATTTGTGGGTCAAGGTCAACCTTTTTCATAAGATGGCATCAGAATAGAAAACAATTTCTGGGTTTTGTTTGTCTCTGCGTTTCCTTTTTGGATCATACTTCAATTTTTCCAGAAACATAGTAGAGACCCCAGAAAATAGCATTCTTTGATCTTATATATTTTAAGGTTAGTGAATTTCTCTTATCCATTTCAATTCAAATCCTTAAGCATTCTAAATCTATCACACATTCATTCCTTTCTAAAATGGGAATTTAAGATCTTTCCTCTTTGCTCTTATTTCTAAATGGCTGATTCATTTGTGCATTGATCCTTCTTTTGGGTTAATCAATTTGGATCTTTCATTTGTGCATTTGAGGTTAAAAGGAACATCTTATCTTCCCCACACATCACACAAACATCTACATTTTTAAATGTGGCATGTTTTATTATGTTACATTTTGTGTGACATCTTTTCTTATGTTACACTGACTTAATCATTTTTAATCCCCAACGGAGTCACCAATTTGTTAGCTCTTTTTCTTGCAATACTTACCTAATGATGATAGTATACCTTATATACTTGAATGCAACCTCTTACTTATGAAAGAGAAAGGCTAATTGATGAGGATTGGATAATATCCTCCTTCTTCTTCGAGCTCCACATCACTCAGGTGGGTATTGCCTTATCTGCACATACATATGACTCCCTTCTGACAACTACAAGCTTGCAAATATATAACTGTGGAATATTTTTTCAGACTCATTAGGTAACAAAGAACTCAATATTTTATCACATTTATATGCAATATTCACTTGCAAAGAGTAAGTCTAAAAACCAGAGAAAACCTAACTCCTAATAGCATGAAATGGAAATGGTTTTTAGTTTATGTTTTGAATTTATGAATCTCTGAAACATTCCTGATCTTCCATAAACCAGTGCCTTATCCTATTGGAAACAAAGTCAAGCATAAAATTGCAAAGATGATCATGAACAAAAGGAAACAACATAGTTTGATATGTTCATATGCCTTACATAAAACATACCTCAACAATCAAGTTCCACTTATTTATCCACTTGTGTGTTCAGATATGCAACTTTTCTACCCAAATAATTTTAACCCTCTCCTTGAAAGAGACCCTAGAATAGAAATCATATAACCAGCATCCACTAGAAAGACAAGATTGGCAATACCCTTGATATCCCAACTCATACAAATCTGAAAACAACTCCCAAATCATAGTTATCCTTTGAATAACTCTATTGCAAGCATTCCTCAAATGATTAACAATAGACAAAACTAACACACCCTAGATGCCCTAGTTTACATGATTCAGAAACATAAATGGAGACAACTTGATATCAGAACAACAGTGCTGAGATTGATTCATAAACAAGCAAATAATTGCCTTTTACAGTAATGTTATTCTCTGAGATAGAAAGGAACAAGAACACTGTATATGCATAGAAAAGATAAATATTCAGAAGATACAATGCTTGGAAACTGATCTAAACATGTTGCAGAGGGATTGAAAAGACTTAGAAACCCTCTCCCAAAAGAGAAGAAAAAAAAAGCAACCCTTACAACTGAGAAAAGAAGAGAAGATATAGAATAAGGAGAAACCCTAGAGGCAATATTTGATAAACACCTGTCTCCTTTGCAAATCTGATCTTTTGTCTTATCCTTTGAAAATTTGACTTTGCTCTGTCGGTGATCTCATAATCAAATTTAACTTTCTTTCAAAATCTTCAAAAATATGATATATGCATGCAAACATCTGACTCCATTTATCTTTTCAAAGACTGAACTTATCCTCTATAAATTTGACTGCCTTTCTGTGAAAATATGATCTTATTTGTTATTGCAAAAAATCTTTCGGAATGCATTTTTGGCAATCATTTTCAATAAAAGATTAAAAAAAATATCCTGTGCACATTTCAATGTCTTTGAAACTCTCAATTTTCTACAATTTACCCAGACTTCACCAGAAATTGACAAGTGTCACTTGTGGGCTGGCTGCTCTAAACTGGTCTTTAACTGTACCTTAACCCTAGGTCACTTTTTCCTCTTTGTCTCCAAGTCTCTAAAAAATTAGCTTAACCACAGTCTAATTTGGAGACATGGAGACTAGCATCAGTCTCATAGTCTCTGAATCATTTTAACTCAACCACAAACCTTCGGTGACCTGGCGACTAGCATCTGGCGGCTAACTTTCATTTGGCGACCACACGACTGCCTTAGTCTCCAAATCTCTGAAACTTCTCATCTTAACATTTTATGTCTCGCGACCACGCGACTGGCGGTTATCTTTGGTCGCGGCCATTATCTCCTTCATCTGGAAACCTCGTGACTAACCGCTAGCGGTTAGTTGCCAAGTCTCAGCGGCTATCTCTCCTGGCGGTCATCTTCTGGTGATTACCTGACCAGATGCCACATGTCACTTTTGTCAAAATCTATTTTCCTTCATTTTTGGGGCATGAAAACCGAGGCGTTAGATGACTGGGTGTGCGTGTGGAGAGCCTCCTCATCTTTCTTCAAATTAACATGTTCTTGTTTTGGCTTATAAACATTCCGAAATTCTACCATGGCATGAATGTGGGATACTTTGTTTTATAATTTCAAAGGCATTTTTGAATTTGGGCTCAAAATATTGGGTCCCACCATGCATTCCAACCTCCAACACTTAAGGGCCCGCTAAGAGCCTCTGGGCTCTCTTATTTACTATGTAAGTTAGCGATTTAGTATATAAATACTAAAAAACGCCACTGCACAAGCAATATGGGACAATGCATTTTCACTTTTACAAGTTTTTTGAGTTTCTTTGAGCATAACTGCTCATCAATGGTGTTGTTTTCTTGCTAGTGGAGATCATCCATGTCCTCCAATGGTCTAGGTGCCCCTTGCTGTGGATTTACATTTGCATTCAAAGACTTAAACATTAAAAACTTCTCCTCCAAACTGGACATCTGCACAACATTACTGTGGATCACACTGACTTTGAAAGCATTTAAAAACTTATCTTTCAATCTCCTACGCAACCACCAGTATGCATCACATTTTGAAGTTGTATCTATTTGTTTTAGAAGTTTCAACCTCCTTCTCTAGAGATCTGTGCAGGATTAAATGGTGTACCAGCATCAATAAACTACAACTTATAGTTGTTTTCAACCCCTCTAATATGCTGCGCATCTTCCTCTTGATGCCTGGCATTGGAAATCCCCTTTAAAGTTCATTTGCAGACTGTAATTTAGTTTTAACGCCACAGTAAACCTTTAAAAAAAATTCCCCAAATGGTCTGCGCTAGGACTGGCATTTTGTCTTAGTTTTTATGTTTTTAAAAAACTTCAATTTCATACGCTGACAACCACAGATATATCTGCGCATATTCATCTCATTCAATGTTTGTATAAAAAAAATTCCTAACACAATAATTACAACAAACTTTTGAAATTTTCCCCAAATGGTCTGCGATGGGTATTAACAATCTTCTCTTGTTTTAGTAAAATCATTTATACTCTGCGCAGGCCTAGGAGAATAGCATTTGTTATTTTTAAATGCTTTTGAACTTACCATGCGTGGGTTCCTTACTACACCTATCAGTTGCTATTTTTAAAAGGTTTTAATGAGAATTTTTGTTGATTTCTGGCTCCCTCCACCATTGTGTATGCGCAAGATCCTCATGCCTTCAGCTGGAATATGTTTTAAATATCTTAATATTCAAAAATATTTTAAAACTAGCGTAAGATACATGCATTGCTTTTAGTTAATGTTTTAACATGCCCACCATTGGAAAAACAACGTGATCCTCCATTTGGAAATACACCTGGAAGGTTTTTCTGATATTGTAGTTGTAAGCCATCCTCATGAGAATACAACTAGCCTTGAAGTATGATTTTGACATGTGGGCCATTTGACAAAATGTTGAATAGAAGCTATACCGGTATATTGGATTGATCGTCATTTGCAATTTAGAAACTTCCTTGCACCCGATGTCTCCTGTCTATACTTTCATATTTTAAATTTCAAACATAAAGTACAAACCGGTGGCCTTTATAATCATTTTACCATTTATAAAGATCGATCACATTTAGGGCAACAGGCCTTAGGAATGAGCTCTGAAAACTGACAAAATAAAATCTTGCAATCATGGGAACCAGAAGACAAACCCTTCTCCAGCATTTGACCAACTTCCATCAACCAGATTAGTCTAAAAAGAATTAGGCTTCAAGATAATAATATGCAAAGTGGGCGATTTCATGTGTTCTGCAATCGGAAGACCTCCAATCTTGTGTAAACCCTGCCAGAAGTACCAATCGGAATAATAATGGGTTGACTCCAGAAGAGTCATTACTTGGAAAAGTAGTTCAATTATCCATACTGAATACGAGTGCAAGATGGCTTCTTCAGATTCATTCTCAAGTACAATATGCAACTGATTAAACTTAGCCATTTAGAAAACAGTGCAAATGTAAAATGTTGAGTCAACATAAATCTCAACCGGATCAGTCTTTGCAAAATCACCAAATCATGCACTGAAGTTTCACCATTAGGTAAAATTTTAAATTCATATGCAATGAAAATAGTGTCATAATCGGATCCTGGAAACAACTTTCAGATCAAAATTTACCACTCTCCGAAAATGATTAACTTGCAAACTTAGTTCTATTCTGCACTGCAAACTGAATAAACTGCCTTTGAAATTGAACTTGCAAACCCATCAAAAAGATCCTTCAGAATTTCAACCTCTAGAGCCTGATTGAATGTCATATGTAGAACATGAATCCTCAATTAACTTCCTCTGAAAACAAACTATTCAACTGATACCAAACTACAAATGTTAGCATCTTAACACTTTTTTGAATTTTAACACAGTGAAAAAGTAGAAACTGAATTTGGAAATAGCGAAGCAAAGTGATCAATTGGATTGATCAAAATTTGGAAATCTTCAAAGGAGTTCATTTCTAGGTCTACAATGCAGATCAAATTTCAATTATGTCTGACCTCGAACTGGGTCCAAACAGGGAAACCACAAAATATGTCATTTAATTCTGAATTCTGCATTTTCAGTGAAACTTTATTAAATTGGAAATGGAAAGGCTCTAGAAAAGTGGATAAATGGTTTGGAAGGAATCTTTAAATCTTCAAATAGGTGCAGTCTTATGTTTACAATACAAGGGAAAACTCAATTATCCAAAATGTTCAACCGGGTATACATTTTCAAGACCTCAAAGTTGACAACTTAGCAATTATGTACTTGAATACTCAGGAAATCATAATTATTCACTAATAGAATTGTTCTAGAAAACTTGTCATCTGATTTCATAGGGTTCTGCAAACTGGATATATTGGTTCATTGTCATGCTTAAAATACCTGGGAACACACCATGATGTCATACCTATCCTTCTGATCAAAGATGAAGACCTTCAAAGTAAGGTATTCAGAAATCTGCATTCAACAACTTTAGGAAACTTAACAAAGTGGCAAAAGAATCAGACTGGCAAATTGCTCAAATGGATTCATCATGATCTAGGAACTGGCAAAAATGAAGTATGTGACCATTGGAACCTAGTACAAAATAAATTTTCTCAATTCAATCAACTGGTCAAAAGTTATAACCTGTCAAACTGGGCAATTCAGATTTCTGAGTAGAACAAAGATGCAAACAGTTCTGAGCAACCAACTTTGGGGAATATGGAAACTTATCAAATGGATTGATAACTACCTAAGATCAAAAACATAATCTCTCTGATATGCATGTAACACATTCCCAAAGCAATGACTTATGAAACTCAATAGGGTGCAAGATATTCAGAAGCAAACAAGGCCCTGGACAACAAAATGGCACCTTAGCAAAAATGCAGATTTAGGTGACCACAAAATGACTACTCCCTAAACAGGTCAGATTTGGAATTTAGGAGCTAGAACCAACTGCATATGTGAAATGAAAGGTACTGAAGCCTCTTCCCAATTGGTAGATCATCAAAATCGACAGGTTGATCGATTTGACGATCTAGAATCTCAGAACGGTTTATTATGAGATTGTAGATCATTATCAGCAAACGGTTGATTGATTCGAATATCTAGAACCTCAAAACGGCTTGTTATGAGATTGTAGCTCATTTATAGTGAATAGTTGACCGATTTGGTGATCTAGAATCTTAGAATGACTTGTTATGAGATTACAGCTCATTATCAGTGAACGGTTGATTGATTCAGTGATCTAAAACCTCAGAATGGCTTGTTATGAGATTAAGCTCATTATCAGCAAACGGTTGACTAATTCAATGATCTAGAACCTTAGAATGGCTTGCTATGAGATTACAGCTCATTATCAGCAAACAGTTGACTGATTCAGCGATCTAGAACCTCAGAATGACATGTTATGAGATTACAGCTCATTATCAGTGAACGGTTGACCAATTTGGCAATCTAGAACCTCCAAACAACTTGTTATGAGATTACAGCTCATTATCAACAAATGGTTGACCGATTCAGTGATCTAGAACCTCAGAATGACATGTTATGAGATTGTAATTCATTATCAGTGAATGGTTGACCGATTCAGTGATGTACAATCTCAGAATGACTTGTTATGAGATTACAGCTCATTATCAGCGAATGGTTGACCGATTCGGTGATCTAGAACCTTAGAACAGCTTGTTATGAGATTACAGCTCATTATCAGCAAATGGTTGACCGATTCAGTGATCTAGAACCTCAGAATGACTTGTTATAAGATTACAGCTCATTATCAGTGAACGGTTGACCGATTCAGCGATTTAGAACCTCAGAACGGCTTGTTATGAGATTACAGCTCATTATCAACAAATGGTTGATTGATTCGGCAATCTAGAACCTCAGAATAATTGTTTATGACATTGTAGCTCATTATCAGCAAACGGTTGACCGATTCGGCGATCTAGAATCTGAGAATGACTTGTTATGAGATTACAGCTCATTATCAGCGAAGGGTTGACCGATTCAGCAATCTAGAACCTCAGAATGGCTTGTTATGAGATTACAGCTCATTATCAGCAAAGAGTTGACCGATTCAGTGATCTAGAACCTCAGAACAGCTTACTATGAGATTACAACTCATTATCAATGAACGGTTGACCGGTTCGGCGATCTAGAACCTTAGAACGGCTTGTTATGAGATTACAACTCATTATCAACGAACGGTTGACCGATTTGGTGATCTAGAACCTCAGAATGACTTGTTATGAGATTATAGCTCATTATCAGTAAATGGTTGACCGATTCAGTGATCTAGAACCTCAAAATGATTTGTTATGAGATTGTAACTCATTTATCAGTGAACGGTTGACCGATTCAGTGATCTAGAATCTTAGAATGGCTTGTTATGAGATTGTAGATCATTATCAGCAAACTGTTGATTGATTCAATGATCTAGAACCTTAGAATAGCTTGTTATGAGATTACAGCTCATTATCAACAAACGGTTGACTGATTCAACGATCTAGAACCTCAGAATGGCTTGTTATGAGATTACAGCTCATTATCAGCAAATGATTGACCGATTCGGTGATCTAGAACCTAAGAATAACTTGTTATGAAATTACAGCTCATTATCAGCAAATGGTTGACCAATTCAGCAATCTAGAACCTTAAAATGGCTTGTTATGAGATTACAGCTCATTATCAGGAAATGGTTGACCGATTCGGCGATCTAGAACCTCAGAATGACTTGTTATGAGATTGTAGCTCATTATCAGTGAACGGTTGGCCAATTCAGTGATCTAGAATATCAGAATGACTTGTTATGAGATTACAGCTCATTATCAGCGAACAATTGACCGATTCGGTGATCTAGAACCTTAGAATGGCTTGTTATGAGATTACAGCTCATTATCAGCAAACGGTTGAGCAATTCGGTGATCTAGAACCTTAGAATGGCTTGTTATGAGATTACAGCTTATTATCAGTGAACGGTTGACCAATTCAGCGATCTAGAACCTCAGAACGGCTTGTTATGAGATTACAGCTCATTATCAGCAAACAATTGACCGATTCAACAATCTAGAACCTTAGAATGACTTGTTATGAGATTGTAGCTCATTATTAGTGAATAGTTGACCGATTCGGCAATCTAGAATCTCAGAATGACTTGTTATGAGATTACAGCTCCTTATCAGCGAATAATTGACCGATTCGGCTATCTAGAACCTTAGAATGGCTTGTTATGAGATTACAACTCATTATCAGCAAATGGTTGATCGATTCAGTGATCTAGAACCTCAGAATGACTTGTTATGAGATTATAGCTCATTATCAGTGAACGGTTGACCGATTTGACAATCTAGAACCTTGAACGGCTTGTTATGAGATTATAGCTCATTATCAGCGAACGATTGACCGATTTGGTGATCTAGAACCTCAGAATGACTTGTTATAAGATTACAGCTCATTATCAGCAAACGGTTGACCGATTCGGTGATCTAGAACCTCAAAATGACTTATTATGAGATTGAAACTCATTATCAGTGAATGGTTGACCGATTGAGCGATCTAGAATCTCAGAAAGGCTTTTTATGAGATTGTAGATCATTATCAGCAAATGGTTGATTGATTTGATGATCTAGAACCTCAAAATGGCTTGTTATGAGATTCTAGCTCATTATTAGTGAATAGTTGACCGATTCAGCGATCTAGAATCTCAGAATGACTTGTTATGAGATTATAGCTCATTATCAGTGAATGGTTGACCGATTCAAGGATCTAGAACCTCAAAATGGCTTGTTATGCTATTACAACTCATTATCAATGAACGGTTGACTGATTCAATTATCTAGAACCTTAGAATAGGTTGTTATGAGATTATAGCTCATTATCTACAAACAGTTGACCAATTCGGTAATGTAGAACCTCAGAATGACTTGTTATGAGATTACAACTCATTATCAGCAAACGATTGAGCAATTTGGCAATCTAAAAACTCAGAATGACTTTTTATGAGATTACAACTCATTATCATCAAACGGTTGACTGATTCAATGATCTAGAACCTCAGAATGACTTGTTATGAGATTGTAGCTCATTATTAGTGAACAGTTGACTGATTCGGCAATTTAGAATCTTAGAATGACTTGTTATGAGATTACAGCTTATTATCAGCGAACAGTTGACTAATTCGGTGAACTAGAACCTCAGAACACCTTGTTATGAGATTATAGCTCATTATCAATGAACGGTTGACTGATTTGGCGATCTAGAACCTCAAAATAGCTTGTTATAAGATTACACCTCATTATCAGCAAATAGTTAACCGATTCAGAAATCTAGAACCTCATAATGACTTGTTTTGAGATTATAGCTCATTATCAGCGAACGGTTCACCGATTTGGTGATCTAGAATCTCAGAATGACTTGTTATGAGATTAAAGCTCATTATCAGTGAACGGTTGACTGATTCAGTGATCTAGAACCTCAGAATGGCTTGTTATGAGATTAGAGCTCATTATCAGCAAATCATTGACCGATTCAGCGATCTAGAACCATAGAATGGCTTGTTATGAGATTACAGCTCATTATGAGTGAACGGTTGACCGATTCGGTGATCTAGAACCTCAGAATAGCTTATTATAAGATTACAGCTCATTATCAGCAAATGGTTGACTGATTCAGCAATCTAGAACCTCAGAATGACTTGTTATGAGATTGTAGCTCATTATCAGTGAACGGTTGACCGATTCGGCAATCTAGAATCTTAGAATGACTTGTTATGAGATTACAACTCATTATCAGTGAACAGTTGACCGATTTAGCGATCTAGAACCTCAGAATGGCTTGTTATGAGATTATAGTTCATTATCAGCAAACAGTTGACCGATTTGGTGATTTAGAACCTCAAACTGGCTTGTTATGAGATTACAGCTCATTATTAGCAAATAGTTGACCAATTCAGTGATCTAGAACCTCATAATGGCTTGTTATGAGATTATAGCTCATTATCAGCGAACAGTTGACCGATTCGGTGATCTAGAACCTCAGAATGACTTGTTATGAGATTACAGCTCATTATCAGCCAACAGTTGACCGATTCGGCGATCTAGAACCTCAAAATGACTTGTTATGAGATTGTAACTCATTATCAGTGAATGGTTGACTGATTCGGCGATCTAGAATCTCACAATGGCTTGTTATGAGATTGTAGATCATTATCAGTAAATGGTTGACTGATTCGACAATCTAGAACCTCAAAATAGCTTGTTATGAGATTGTAGCTCATTATCAGTGAACGATTGACCGATTCAGCGATCTAGAATCTTAGAATGACTTGTTATGAGATTACAACTCATTATTAGTGAATGGTAGACTGATTTAGCGATCTAGAACCTCAGATGGCTCGTTATGAGATTATAGCTCATTATCAGCGAATGGTTGACTGATTCAATGATCTAGAACCTCAGAATGGTTTGTGATGAGATTACAGCTCATTATTAACAAATGGTATACCGATTCGGCAATCTAGAACCTCAGAATGACTTGTTATGAGATTACAGCTCATTATTAGTGAACGGTTGACCAATTTGGCAATCTAGAATCTTAGAACGGCTTATTATGAGATAACAGCTCATTATTAGCAAATGGTTGACCGATTCAGCGATCTAGAACCTCAAAATGACTTGTTATGAGATTATAGCTCATTATCAGTGAATGGTTGACCAATTCAGTGATTTAGAATCTCAAAATGACTTGTTATGACATTACAACTCATTATTAGCAAACGGTTGACCGATTCGGCAATCTAGAACCTCAGAATGGCTTGTTATTAGATTACAGCTCATTATCAGCAAATGGTTGACTGATTCGGTGATCTAGAACCTCAGAATGGCTTGTTATGAGATTACAACTCATTATCAATAAACGGTTGACCGATTCAGTGATCTAGAACCTCAGAACGGCTTGTTATGAGATTACAAATCATTATCAGCAAATGGTTGACTGATTCAGCAATCTAGAACCTTAGAATGACTTGTTATGAGATTGTAGCTCATTATCAGCGAATGGTTCAATGATTCAATGATCTAGAATCTCAGAATTAATTGTTATGAGATTACAGCTCATTATCAGTGAATGATTGACCGATTCGGCGATCTAGAACCTCAGAATGGCTTGTTATGAGATTACAGCTCATTATCAGCAAATGGTTGACTGATTCAGTGATCTAGAACCTTAGAATGGTGTGTTGTGAGATTACAGCTCATTATCAGTGAACAGTTGATCGATTTGGTGATCTAGAACCTCAGAATAGCTTGTTATGAGATTACAGCTCATTATCAGCAAACAGTTGACCGATTTGGCGATCTAGAAACTTAGAATGACTTGTAATGAGATTACAGCTCATTATCAGCAAATGATTGATTGATTCGGCGATCTAGAACCTCAAAATGACTTGTTATGATATTGTAACTCATCATCAATGAACAGTTGACCAATTCAGTGATCTAGAATCTCAGAATAACTTGTTATGAGATTATAGATCATTATCAGCAAACGATTGACTGATTTGATGATCTAGAACCTCAAAATGGCTTGTTATGAGATTGTAGCTCATTATCAGTGAACGGTTGACTGATTTGGCAATCTAGAATCTCAGTATGACTTGTTTAGAGATTACAGCTCATTATCAGTGAACGATTGATTGATTGAGTGATCTAGAACCTCAGAATGGCTTGTTATGAGATTACAACTCATTATCAGTGAATGATTGACTAATTCAATGATCTAGAACCTCAGAACAACTTGTTATGAGATTACAGCTCATTATCACCAAACAGTTGACCGATTCGGTGATCTACAACCTCAGAATGACTTGTTATGATATTACAGCTCATTATCAGTGAATGGTTAACCAATTCAGTAATCTAGAACCTCAGAATGGCTTGTTATGATATTACAGCTCATTATCAGCAAATGGTTGACCGATTTAGTGATCTAGAACATCAGAATGACTTATTATGAGATTATAGCTCATTATCAATGAACGGGTGACTGATTCAATGATCTAGAATCTCAGAATGACTTGTTATGAGATTACAGCTCATTATCAGTGAACGATTGACCGATTCGGCAATCTAGAACCTTAGAACAACTTATTATGAGATTACAACTCATTATCAGCAAATGGTTGACCAATTCGGTGATCTAGAACCTCAGAATGGCTTGTTATTAGATTATAGCTCATTATCAGTGAATGTTTGACCGATTCGGTGATCTAGAACCTCAGAATGGTTCTTTATGAGATTACAGCTCATTATCAGTAAATGGTTGACTGATTCAGTGATCTAGTACCTCAGAATGACTTGTTATGAGATTGCAGGTCATTATCAGTGAACGGTTGACTGATTTGGTGATCTAGTATCTTAGAATGACGTGCTATGAGATTACAGCTCATAATCAGCAAATGGATGACCGATTCGGTGATCTAGAACCTCAGAATGGCTTGTTATGAGATTACACTTCATTATCAGCAAAGGGTTGACCGATTAGGCAATCTAGAACCTCAGAATGACTTGTTATGAGATTACAGCTCATTATCAACAAACGGTTGATCAATTTATTAATCTAGAACCTCATAATGACTTGTTATGAAATTATAGCTCATTATTAGTGAACGGTTGACCGATTCAGTGATCTAGAACCTTAGAACGGCTTGTTATGAGATTACAACTCATTATCAGTGAAGAGTTGACCGATTCAATGATCTAGAACCTTAGAATGACTTGTTATGAGATTACAACTCATTATCAGTAAACAGTTGACTGATTCAGCAATCTAAAACCTCAAAATGACTTGTTATGAGATTGTAACTCATTATCAATGAACGGTTGACCGATTTGGTGATCTAGAATCTTAGAATAGCTTGTTATGAGATTGTAGATCATTATCAGCAAATGGTTGACTAATTCGATGATCTACAACCTCAAAAAGGCTTGTTATGAGATTGTAGCTCATTATCAGTGAATGGTTGACTGATTCGGTGATCTAGAATCTCAGAATGACTTTTTATAAGATTACACCTCATTATCAGTGAACAGTTGACTTATTCAGTGATTTAGAACCTCAGAATGGCTTGTTATGAGATTACAACTTATTATCAGCAAACGATTGACTAATTTAATGATCTAGAACCTTAGAATGGCTTGTTATGAGATTACAACTCATTATCAGCAAATGGTTGACCGATTCAGTGATCTAGATCCTCAAAATGACTTGTTATGATATTACAACTCATTATCAGCAAACGGTTGAGCAATTCGGCAATCTAGAACCTCAGAATGGCTTGTTATAAGATTACAGCTTATTATCAGCAAACGGTTGACCGATTGGGCAATCTAGAACCTTAGAATGACTTTTTATGAGATTGTAGCTCATTATCAGTGAATGGTTGACCGATTCAGTGATCTAGAATCTCAAAATGACTTGTTATGAGATTATAGGTCATTATCAGTGAACAATTGACCGATTCAGTGATCTAAAACCTCAGAATGACTTGTTATGAGATTACAGCTCATTATCAGTAAACGGTTGACCGATTCGGTGATCTAGAACCTTAGAATGGCTTGTTATGAGATATAAAGGAGGAAAAATGATGTTTATGGAATAAGATTGTTTTGATACTCAAATCACTTATCACCTTACATTTAATTCTTAGAGTTGAGGGATAAATAAGACATTCCCTTTTATTCTCAAATGCACAAAGGAAGGATCCAAATTGATCAACCCAAAAAGGATCAATGCATAAATGAATTAATCTATTGGAAATAAGAATAAAGAAGGAGATCCTAGGTTTCCCTCTTAAAATGTGTTTTGAAATGAATGTAAATGTGTGATAGATTTAGAATGATTAAGTATTTGAATTGAAATAGATAGGAGAAATGCACTAACCTTAAAATATTGCAGATCAAAGAATGCTATTTTTTGAGGTTTGTTCTCAGTTTCTGGAAAATCCAAAGTATGATCTGGAAAGGAAACGCAGAGATGAACAAAACCCAGAAATATTTTTCCGTTCCAATATGGTCTTGTGAAAAAGGTTGACCTTTACCCACAAATGTCAACCCTGACCCAATAATGTCAACCCTGACCTGCACAGATCCGAAAGTGACTCTGTTTGCGCCGTCCAAAAGAAAGCCAAAAAGGGTATCCAGATCTGGTCTTGAATCAACTATTCTACACCTGTACCTATAAGAAAAAAAGGTTTTTTTGTTGGGGGGAGGGGTTTTCCTTAGTCAAACCCTGATTTAGGAATTAACCTTGAAATCAATAATTGAAATAAGAATGCTAGCAAGTAGTAGAATTGAATCTAACAATGAAGCTATGATATT
>MU225283.1:287286-313698 GCA_018584345.1 Thuja plicata | reverse complement strand
TCTCTCACTCCGCTGAGATTTTCCAAACCCTAGCTTCTCTTTCATAGGTTTCATTTTCAGCTTTAGGTATTTTGCATGCAGGTGTTCTTGGCGTTCTGTGGATTTGTGTTTCTCAAATCCTACAATTTTCAACATAGAGGCCAGAGTAGCCATAGCATCATCCACTTTATTATCTTCTCAGGGAATTTGCTGAAAAGTGACATATGCAAAATAATTCTTAACGCTGTCAACCATCCTTTTATAGGGTACCAACTTTTCATGTTTTGTTTGATAAGTATTGTTGACTTGATTGATAACCAGTTGTGAGTCTCCAAAGACTTTTAGTTCATCCACTCACCATTCAATAGCAATCTTGAGTCCATTGATTAGAGCTTCATACTTGGTGGTATTATTGGTACAAGGGAACATCATTTTATATGCCTAAGGTAAGGAGTACTGCTGAGGTGTGATAAACAAAATTCCAGCCCCTGACCCTTGTTGGGTGAACGAACCATCAAAAAACATTGTCCATGTTTGATGCGTGAGAAGCATAATGGACTCATTTGGGAATTCCATCTTTAATGGTTGGTGATTTGTAAGAGGTGCTTCAGCCAATTGATCTACAATCGCCTGTCCTTTGATAGTTTTTCTCTCAACATATACAATATCAAACTCACTAAGGAGCATGACCCATTTAGCTATTCTACCTGTGAGGGTAGCTTTACTGAGTAAGTATTTCAATGGATCGATCTTTGTGATTAGCCTTGTAGTGTGAGCCAACATGTAGTGTCGTAGCTTCTGGGAAGCAAACACCACTGCTAAACAAGCTTTCTCAATTACTGAGTAATTAATTTCATAAGAGACCAATGTTCTGTTGATGTAGTAAATGGCTCTTTCTTTATGATTTGGATCTTCTTGGGCCAAGAGAGCACCCAATGATGTTTCTATTGCTGAGGTATATAAGATCAAAGGCTTCCCCTGAATGGGAGGCATCAATATGGGTGAATTAGCTAGATACTATTTAATCTGTTGAAACCCTTGTTCACACTCTTTGTTCTAGCCATAAGTCACACCTTTATGCAGAGTTTTGGTGAAAGGTTGTGACTTGTCAGCTAATTGTGAGATAAACTGCCTGATAGATTAGAGTCGACCTTGGAGACCCCTGATTTGTTTGATATTACAGGGTGGTGGCATTTTCATTATAGCTTGTACCTTTTTTAGATCCACCTCAATTCCTTGCGCCGAGATAATGTAGCCAAGTAATTTTTTAGAAGTAACCCCAAATGCACATTTCTTAGGGTTTAGATGCAATCTGAAATTCTCCATATGATCTAGTATAGGACCTAGATCAGTGAGATGTATCTTTCTATCCATAATTTTATCAAGTGTGTCATCCACATAGTCCTCCATTGTCCTATGCATCATGTCATGAAATATTGTAGTAACAACTCTTTGATAAGTAGCCCAAGCATTCTTTAAACCAAAGGGCATAACATTCCAACAGAATGTACCCCATGCACAAGTAAAAGCTATTTTCTCTTGGTCCTATTGTGCAATTTTGATATGATTATAGCCAGAGAAGCCATCCATTAATGAATAAATCTCATATCCCACTGTCATATCCACGATCATGTCAATATTAGGAAGTGGAAAATCATCCTTAGGACATGCCAAATTTAAATCTCTAAAGTCTATGTAGATCCTAATAGATTTTTCATGTTTAGTTACTGGACTATATTAGAAATCCACTCTGCATAATCAATCGCTCGGATGAACCCAACTTTCAAAAGTTTTTCCAATTCTACTTTGATCAATAAAGCTACATGCAGATGCATCTTTCTAAGTTTTTGTTTGACAGGTTTCACACCTGGTGCTATTGATAAGTGATGCATAATGAGATTAGGATCCACACCTAGCATGTTAGAATATGTCCATGCAAAATTTATCTTTTCTCTTGGAAAAATTATGTAAATTCCTTAAGTTCCTCTGTAGATAATGACTTGGCCACATGAATGATATGTGGATGCTCTTCTGTTCCTAGATTTATCAGCTGAGTTGGTTAAATTAACACTAATGAGCGTTCTTGGAAGTGACTCAGAAGTGCATCAAGTACCTCACCCTCAGGCACCTCAGAGAGGTTTTCACCTTCGGGTATGTCTTTTCTTTTTACTTTTTTTGGCTCTGATACTACCACAATGTGGTTTTCACCATTAGAGCGCTTATTTTTTCTTCTTTTAATTTTTTGACTAAGGTACTTGATGTCAGCCTCGGTCATGTTGACACTTTCTTCACTAGTGGAGGACATTACGGGCTCAACAGCGTGAAGGTAGCATGCTAAATTGTAATCATTCTAGAATTTAAGGACTTCACTGGATGAAGAAGGGGAATTCCAGTCTATTAATTCAAGATAATGGAGGGAAAGAGATGTGATAGGTTCAAGTGCGTCCACAGCATGGTCATCAAAAGCGTTAACTAGCAAGCTGGGAGGTAAAATGATCTCGTCCAAAGGTGTGTTTGAATCCTTTTGATCCCTAATGACCGAAGTAGAAGACATGTCAACACCTATATACTCTGACTCATTAGGATTTTCACTAGACCCCTCACTTATGTCGAGAAGTCTTTCATAAGATCCTGCTGACAAACTATCAAAATCATACCCATGAGAGTTTGTATCCAAAATCTGACTTGGGTGCTTGCACCATGAGTGTTTTTGAGTTCTTGTAATACTAGTATGTTCTTGTGTCCACCGTTCTTGAAAGTGTGGTGGCATGTACTATTATCCTTTGAAGTTAGGATCTTGTAAGTCTTTCCATTGCTCAAAAGTTAGCGTCTCAAATGGAGTGGTTTGATCAGAATCACTGTCGGTTTCAGTAGTATAGGTGCATGGTACAAACTTATCTAGCTCAGCAAAGAAATCTGCCAGGTCTGGAGGGATGGGATAAGGAAAGAAATCCTCATTTGAGCTATCTTGTATAGTGTCAACTGTAGTTGTGCCTTCAGGTTCAGGTGTAGGCTCTACTTTTGGCACAAATTTATTGATCCCTAGATGAAATGGGACCTTTTTGAAACCTAACCCAGTGGTATCTTTTTTCTTTTGCCCTATAGCTTGGATAGGTTCCACTAACCCATTGCCATTCACACCTATCGGGCTACTTCCTTTGTACCCAAAATGTTTCATAATCTTAAGACCCTCACTGTTAGGATTTAATTCATGAGCCAGGGAAGTTTGTTCAGCTGTGTTCTTTCCTTTACAAAGCCAAGCCTTGATAGCTCTTTCCTTGTCCTCATCTTCCAATGGTGTATTAGAACATACAAATGTACCCTCATAAACTATCTTAGGGGTAACAAAAGATTTATTATACTCAGAAGGTCTCCCATAAGATCAAGGAGACAGGGGGAGAGCTTCTGATGACAACACGGGTTCCATTTGATATCCCCCCATGCCTATATCTATGATTTTTAGTGTCTGTTCCATGTCTTTGAGCTTGGCATCACAGAGTTCTGTGTATTCTCTATTAGTCAGAACAAGACTGTCAGCTAATTGAATCAGAGCATTACAAGAATAACCCATGCTAGTGGGAACGGTCACCTCTGCACCTTGAAAGGAGAACTTGATGCACTGATGGTATGTAGAAGGAACCGCTTACATCTCATGGATCCATGTTCCTCATAGAAAAATATTATACGCAAGAGGAAGGTCTAGCACCTGACATATGACGTCTCTTTCAACTGGGCCAACCTGAATGGGTAACACAACTAGACCTTTAGATGTTCTCTCTTCTTCATCATAAGATTTTATGGTAATTCTCTTGTGGGAATCTATGTGATCCTTTCCATAATCCAGTTGAGCAAGAAAATGAGCGGAGCAAATATTAAGACCAGCACCATTATAAATGAGCACACGGCGGACTAGCTACTTTCCTATCATGACTTCTATGGGTAGGGGAGCATTGTGCAGGTGACTAATTGAGTGATCATCTTCTTCAAAGAAGGATAAATAATGTAGCAAGGTCAAATGACCCACCATGGATTAAAACTGATCCAAGTTGATATCTTTGGGGACATTATCTTCAATGAGAGCCTTGTCTAGAATTTGCCTATGAGCAGGCGAGATTTTCAGTAGCTCAAAAATAGTTATCTGAGCATTGGTCCTTTGAAGCTGATCAAGAATGCTATAACTAGAAATAGGAGGCATAGGGACCACCTTCGTGGTCTTGTTGGTAGAACCAACAACAACCTTATCTGCAGTTTATTTTGGCACGGACGTAGTAGCAGGAGGGTTAGGACCCTTGATAGAGATTCTAGCATTAGATCTAGTAACAACATTCACACAATCTCAAGATGTTTCAGATTTAGATAATCAAGACCCAGGGCCTCTCAAGACAAATGGGGTTTTGGGTTTAGAAACATTCCCACTTCCCTTGCTGGTAAACATATTGCAATATTCCACTCCCATTAGTTCAATCATGTTGATCACATTATCGTAAGTGGTATTGGTGTAATTAACTTTGGCATTATTCTAAGTGTTGGAGGATTCACCTTTCTCATGACGAGGAAAGGGGTCTTTGAATGCTTGATGATCCAAATTCTTATTATGATTCTCCACAATGATGACCTAGTTATTGATCAAGTCTTGAACTTTATGTCATAATTGGAGACAAGTACCAGTCTTGTGACCTTTGTTCTGATGGTAATCACAGTAAGTGTTCTCATGCCACCAATGAGGTCTTGGTTGTAGATTGTATAAACATTTCTCCAAAGGAGAAAGAATTTTATTTTGTACCAAAGTTTTGAAAACCACCTTAAGCGGTTCTCCTAGATAGGTAAATTCATGCTTGGGTCGTGCTACCCAAGGTTTGTTGCTAGAAAATTTAGAAGGTTGTTGAGTATTGATCGTAGCCTTTTTGACAACTTTGGTCACTTGTATACCCAAGGTGAGATTAAAGACCGGTTTTGAAGAATTTTAATTCACATTATTGACCACCCCATCGTTCACAACATCTCTATTTTTGTTGGGAAATTTGCCTTTGTCTTTGTTGGATGATGAGGAATTTTTCTTGTTATCTTTATACAAGGTCAATTCGCCTTTTTTAACCATGAAGGCTTCTATTCTCATAGCCTATTTTATCATACTATCAAATTTAAGGGGACCTTGAAGTTGGACTTGATACCCGATGTCAGGGGTGAGAGTATCCAAGAATATATCGAGTTTCTCAGACTCAGGTATTTTGCGAGGGTACTTTGTGCAAAGTTGTCTCCATCTTTGGAGAAATGTCAAGAATGGTTCCCCTTGCTTCTATTTGAGGTTGCAAAGATCCGTTATGTTGACAGGATGTTGAATATTATGAGAATAGTGTTGCATAAAAAGATTGGCAATCTCGTCAAAAGTTTTGATGCTAGTGGGCAATCGTGAGAACCATTCCATAGTGGGCCCACCCAAACTTCATGGAAAAAGCCACATCAAATACATTTGATCATGTATAAAATCCATTGACAAGGCACCAAATTCTCTTAAATGATCCTGGGGATCAGTGGTACCTAGATATTTGTTGTATTTTGGGAGTTCTACACCTTTGGGAAAAGGTTGCATAACAATACTCTTATCAAATGGAAAAGGACATATACTTTCCATTGTGAACTATTGCGTAGGTTTGTCCTTATCTTTCATAAGTTGACTGATTTGTCCTTGCATGTCTTGGATTATCTTATGCAATTTGGAGGTTTCAGTCTCCTCTTCTTTAGTGACAAGCGTATCCAATTGGAAGTTCGCGGGTAATTTGACTCCTTGGTTCGCTAAATCTAGAATATATTTTTCTTTGTCTTCCGTAAGGAGTATCTCCATCATTTTAATAAGAGATTTATTAGACTTTGTTGCATCTATATCATTCTTAGTTATAGGTTCATCTTCATTGCCAAGAATTTCATAAATACTTTGAGTTTGATCTTGACCTTGGTGTTGCTCTTGACCTTGTTCATGTTGAGATTGGTCATGACCTTGTGTGTAATCGAAAGGAGACGTCATGTTGTTAACGTGAGATTGTTCTACATGCACTCCTTTAGTATGAGAGTGAGAACTCATAGCTGATGTGCTCTTCAGCGAATCAAAAGGATTGAAATGTGAAAAAGGATCACTAAGGTAGCGAGGGTCGTTAATAGGATGAACCCAAATAGATGACTTCTTTAAGAGAAATAGATTACGCTGATCTTGAAACAATGAATTAGAACAAAAATGAAGCACTGGCTTTGGATTCAGAGTTGGGTCTGCACTGAATGGGGAAGAGGAATGTGATGATCCCTCTTGATTATCCACTTGAATAACAGGTTCAGAATGACCTTTTCCTTGATTGTGAGGTTTACCTCTAACTACTCCAAAACTGTGTATAGGAAAGATATTACCACTCCTAGTCGTAATAGGCATAGATGGAGCTGATACAAGAGGAAACTTAAGATCTGACTCAGAACTCTGTCTCTAAAGGTATAAATTAAGATGAGGTAATAGGCTAGAACAGCCAAGGCGTGAGATGCAACTGACATGAATCATTAGAGGTATGGCTAGAATAGCCAAGATATGACTACCATGTCGCAAAGTACAAAATACAAGAAAATGGGATGAAGAAAAAGAGACAAGACAAGTTTGAGTATGAATCAGTCAGTTTGCAACTCAAAACAACTAGTTTCAGTCTGCAGACAACGAAGGAACAAGCAATCAAAATCCCAAACAAAAGGCAAATAAGGTAGATAAACAAACTCAGTTTTCAAGGTAAAGACCAGATTTCGAGACACAGTGAGAACTATTCTCTAACAAGATATCTAGGCTTAGGAGAGTTTTAATATGATACAAATCAACAATCTCTGTTTCAAGGTGACAAGCACTCATTTAAAAACACAAAGTTCCAATCAAGTAGTAGTGATGCAAATAGTAGTCGTAAACAATTCCACTAAGGACAAAGCAACTTGGTAGAAACATGGGAGTCTTTATTTGATGATAGAACAGACAGTTTAAGACTCAAGAACAAACACTCAATTATTCCTACAAAGAAAATTGGTTGATAAGACAAAATCTACGCCCCGCCGTCTTATGCGTATGCGTGCACCTCACACAGCAATGTCACCCTCGAAAGAGCGCCCGTGTTTTCAGTGTTTCCAAGGACTAAGTATATATGTTCAAAGGTAACCCTTAAATAGGGGCCAGTGTCATATACCACTTCAAAAATCCAGGTGCATACCTATGTTGAGAATCTAGGAGAGAGTTTCTTCCCTCTCCCTAGGCACAGATTATGCCTCCTTTTGGAGGTGAACCGGGTAGGCATCTAACTAAGAGAGTGTTTAATAGGCTTCTATTCACAATAACCTCTGATGCCTCTAATATAGAGTTGGGGCCTCACAGCCAAACCAACACTTGTAAGTCACACACCCTTGCAAGCAAGGCTGGGAGCGGCGCCGCTCAGTATGACAAACAAGGCTTTCTCATGATGATAGTCGAAATCAATGAGAAAGAAGTTACTATGGCTTTGGAGTCTTTAGAATACAACAAAGCAGACTTTATTAGAGTGAGGTGGAATCACTGGTGAAAGGTGTGTACTTACTTGGGTCATTCCCAGAGGTTCAACTTCCGGCAGGCCCTCTAAAGGTGACTCAACTTGGTTTAGATTCAAGGGTTTGATTTTCTGATTCTCTCAATGAGAGAAGAGCATACTTCTCTACCTTTGCACCTCACCCAAACACATCAAGCATGTTCATCACCAAGATAGTTTCACTCCACCAAGTCCACAAGTCTTTGGGTTTCTGATTCTCTCAAAGAGAGAAGAGCATAATCCCCTAACAAGTAGAAGTACTAAAGATTCACTTATCTTCCTTTGCTTCCCCAAGTATCCATCATGCTAGCAACATTTGGGTCTTAGATTCATCCATGGGCATCACTTCCATGTAATGAAGAGCCTATTACCCTAATTTGCTATCGAAATCCTTACAAAATTTTAACAAAGCCCTATTTAGACTATGTGAATGAAAAATAGTAAACAAACATGATGTTTTAATAATGTCTTTGACTATCGTCCTGCAAGTAAACTATTAGAAAGTTTTGATCTTTAGAAAACAAACCTGTAAACCACTGTTATGTTGCAGCACAAAACCAGAAATAGAAAAATCAGAGCAGAAAAAGATGTCAGAACAGAGAAACAACAAATTAAAAATTCTAGATTTTAAATGTCTGTCTGTCAAAGTTCGTGCGAGAAAGTGCTTTGACACGCGCGAGAAAGTACTTCGACGCGTGCGAGCTTTCTATTTTCTTAAGCAAGAAACTGCTACTGGGACTAAATATTTACGCGGCTTGATGCAAAACTTTGTGCAAGACTCCGTACCAATGCAGTACAGATGTACGACAGAGCTCAAAAAACACAGTCAAGAAATTCAGAAATGAGGCCAGAAATTGTTTTTTTCTGCCCCACGGTGGGTGCCAAAATGTTATATGCTGAATGTGGACCTCTAAATTTGGCACAAACACAACATAGTCTTTACACAATCGTTCAATTCACAAAGACAAACATGAATTGTTTGTTCTGCAAATTCGATTGAGGTGACTTGTTGTCTCCTAATCAGTTGGGGATGTTGAGTTTACCCTCAGAATGAGAGCCAACAACCTGACCATTGCTAATATGGAGGATTTCTAGAATGCAAAAAAAAGAAGAATTGCCATTAATATTATGAAATTTGCAACTAGTCTATGAGAGAAATGCTCTTAATCTATGAATTGGGAAGAAATTAAGCTATGAAAGTAAATTGCAACTAATCTAAGAATGAATTGCAACTAAGATATGTAAGCAAAATGCAATTAATCTAAGAAAATCAAATGCTTTTAATCTAGAAATGAGAGTGCTTGTAATCTATGAAAGAAATTGCCTTTAAGCTAGAACTGAATTTGCCATTAATCTAGAAAGCTTGAAAGCATCAAATTGTAATGTTAGATATAGAAATGAATCATAAATAAAAGCATTATATCTTCAATTCCAATTAAAACTAGCCTAATTATGCAAATTTAAACTTGAAACATGAAAGAAATCAAATGCAAATTGACTATAATATTGATGCTCTCCAAAATCATCCTCCTAATGAAGAAAAAGAAGTCCAATTTATAGAAAATCAAGGAAAGAGGGTGAAGAGTTTTTTGAAAAGAAACGGAGGACTCTTCATTCTCTTTTTGAGACAAAAAAGCAAAGATTATTTAAATAAAGGGGTGAATTATTGCCACATAAGTGTCCTTTCACATGGAATTATGGAATTTCTTTTTGAGGATAATTCATCCAATAATTAAATAACCTTTCAATTCCTTTTATGTATATAAGCTAAAGTGGGTGGAATTGATTTAATTAAAAGCATTTAAGACTTTAGGATTAAATCAATTAATCATAGGGGTTTTTTAGCTAATAAAATTTGAGAATTTAGGAATTAAATATAATGTTAGATTTATGCAAATTTGGGTTTTCTGTATTTGAAACTCAGTCAATTAAAGTCAATAAGAAGAAGAATTTGCCTAGTACAATAGGACTTTGAAGATGAGAAAATGCACCAAAATTGATTGGACTATAAGGTGCCAATTTTGGGGTGTTACAGTTATGAGATTATAACTCATTATCAGTGAATGGTTGACCGATTCGGTGAACTAGAATCTCAGAATGGCTTGTTATGATATTGTAGATCATTATTAGAAAATGGTTGACTAATTCGATGATCTAGAACCTCAAAATGGCTTGTTATGAGATTGTAACTCATTATCAGTGAATGGTTGAGTGATTCAGCGATCTAGAATCTCAGAATGACTTGTTATGAGATTACAGCTAATTATCAGTGAATGGTTGACCGATTCAGCGATCTAGAACCTCAAAAAGGCTTGTTATGAGATTACAGCTCATTATCAGTGAATGGTTGACTGATTCAATGATCTAGAACCTCAGAATGGCTTGTTATGAGACTACAGGTCATTATCAGCAAACAGTTGATTGATTCAGAGATCTAGAACCTCAGAATGACTTGTTATGAGATTACAACTCATTATCAGCGAATGGTTGACCAATTCAGCAATTTAGAACCTCAAAATGGCTTGTTATGAGATTACAACTCATTATCAACAAACGGTTGACTGATTTGACAATCTAGAACCTTAGAATGACTTATTATGAGATTGTAGCTCATTATCAGCGAGCGGTTGACCAATTCGGCGATCTAGAATCTCAGAATGACTTGTTATGAGATTACAACTCATTATCAGCAAACGGTTGACTGATACAGCGATCTAAAACCTTAGAATAGCTTATTATGAGATTACAGCTCATTATCAGCAAACGGTTTACCGATTCGGCAATCTAGAACCTTAGAATGGCTTGTTATGAGATTATAGCTCATTATCAGTGAATGGTTGACTAATTCGGTGATCTAGAACCTCAGAATGGCTTGTTATGAGATTATAGCTCATTATCAGCAAACGGTAGACCGATTCGGCAATCTAGAACCTTAGAATGACTTGATATGAGATTGCAGCTCATTATCAGTGAATGGTTGACCGATTCGGCCATCTAGAATCTTAGAATGACTTGGTATGAGATTACAACTCATTATCAATGAACGGTTGATCAATTCGGTGATTTAGAGCCTCAGAATGGCTTGTTATGAGATTATAGGTCATTATCAGCAAACGGTTGATCAATTCGGCAATCTAGAACCTTAGAACGGCTTGTTATAAGATTATAGCTCATGATTAGTGAATGGTTGACCGATTCGGCGATCTAATATCTCAGAATAGCTTGTTATGAGATTACAACTCATTATCAGTGAATGGTTGATAGATTCGGCGATATAGAACCTTAGAATGACTTGTTATGAGATTACAGCTCATTATCAACAAATAGTTGACCAATTTGGCGATCTAGAACCTCAAAATGACTTGTTATGAGTTTGTAACTCATTATCAGTGAACGGTTGACTGATTCGATGATCTAGAATCTCAGAATGGCTTGTTATGAGATTGTAGATCATTATCAGCAAACAGTTGACTGATTCGATGATCTAGAACCTCAAAATGGCTTGTTATGAGATTGTAGCTCATTATCAGCGAACAGTTGACTGATACAGTGATCTAGAATCTCATAATGACTTGTTATGAGATTACAGCACATTATCAGCAAATGGCTGACTGATTCAGTGATCTAGAACCTTAGAATGACTTGTTATGAGATTACACCTCATTATCAGTGAATGATTCACTGATTCAATGATTTATAACCTCAGAATGACTTGTTATGAGATTATAGCTCATTAACAACAAATGGTTGACCAATTTGGCGATCTAAAACCTCAGAATCACTTGTTATGAGATTATAGCTCATTATCAGTGAATAGTTGACCAATTCAACAATCTAGAACCTCAGAACAGCTTGTTATGAGATTACAGCTCATTATCAGCCAACGGTTGACCGATTCAGTGATCTAGAACCTCAGAATGACTTGTTATGAGATTGTAGCTCATTATCAGCGAACGGTTGGCCGATTCAGTGATCTAGAATCTCAAAATGACTTATTATGAGATTACAGCTCATTATCAATGAACGGTTGACTGATTCAACAATCTAGAACCTCAGAATGGCTTGTTATGAGATTACAACTCATTATCAGCAAACGGTTGACTGATTCAGTGATCTAGAACATCAGAACGGCTTGTTATGAGATTATAGCTCATTATCAGTGAACGATTGATCGATTTGGTGATCTAGAACCTCAAAATGACTTGTTATGAGATTACAGCTCATTATTAGCAAACAGTTGACCGATTCAGCAATCTAGAACCTCAGAAGGACTTGTTATGAGATTATAGCTCATTATCAGAAAATAGTTGACCGATTCAGCAATCTAGAATCTCAGAATGACTTGTTATGAGATTACAGCTCATTATCAGTGAACGATTGACCGATTCGGTGATCTAAAACTTTAGAATGGCTTGTTATGAGATTATAGTTCATTATCAATAAACGGTTGACCGATTCAGTGATCTAGAACCTCAGAATGGCTTGTTATGAGATTATAGCTCATTATCAGTGAATGGTTGACCGATTCGGTGATGTAGAATCTCAGAATAACTTGTTATGAGATTATAGCTCATTATCAGCATACGGTTGATCGATTCAATGATCTAGACCGTTAGAACAGCTTGTTATGAGATTACAGCTCATTATCAGTGAATGGTTGACTGATTCAACGATCTAGAACCTCAGAACAACATGTTATGAGATTATAGCTCATTATTAGCAAACGGTTGACCGATTTGGCGATCTATAACCTCAAAATGACTTGTTATGAGATTATAGTTCATTATCAGTGAATGGTTGACGAATTTGGTAATTTAGAACCTCAAAATGGCTTGTTATGAAATTACAGCTCATTATCAGCAAACGGTTGACCGATTCGGTGATCTAGAACCTCAAAATGACTTGTTATGAGATTGTAGCTCATTATCTGTGAACGGTTGACCGACTCGGCGATCTAGAATCTCAAAATGACTTGTTATAAGATTATAGCTCATTATCAGTGAATAGTTGACCGATGCAGCAATCTAGAACCTCAGAGTGGCTTGTTATGAGATAACAACTCATTATCAGCAAATGGTTGACCGATTCAGCAATGTAGAACTTCAAAATGGCTTGTTATAAGATTATAGCTCATTATCAGTGAACGGTTGACCGATTTCATGATCAAGAACCTCAGAACACCTTGTTATGAGATTATAGCTCATTATCACCAAACGGTTGACTGACTTGACAATCTAGAACCTCATATTGACTTGTTATGAGATTGTACCTCATTATTAGCGAAGGGTTGACCGATTTGGTGATCTAGAATCTCAGAATGACTTGTTATGAGATTACAGCTTATTATTAGTGAATGGTTGACAGATTCGGTGATCTAGAACCTCAGAATGGCTTGTTATGAGATTATAGCTCATTATCAACAAATGGTTGACCGATTCGGTGATCTGGAACCTTAGAATGACTTATAATGAGATTACAGCTCATTATCAGCAAATGGTTGACCGATTCGACAATCTAGAACCTCAAAATGACTTGTTATGAGATTGTAACTCATTATCAGTGAACAGTTGACCAATTTGGTGATCTATAATCTTAGAAAGGCTTGTGATGAGATTGTAGATCATTATCAGCAAATGGTTGACTGATTCGATGATCTAGAGTGTCCAAATGCCTTGTTATGAGATTGTCGCTCATTATCAATGAACGGTTGGCTGATTCAGCGATCTAGAATCTCAGAATGACTTGTTATGAGATTATATCTCATTATTAGCGAATGATTAACCGATTCAACGATCTAGAACCTCAAAATGGCTTATTATAAGATTACAGCTCATTATCAGCAATCGGTTGACTGATTCAACGATCTAGAACCTCAGAATGGCTTGTTATGAGATTACAGCTCATTATCAACAAATGGTTGACCGATTCGGTGATCTAGAACCTTAGAATGACTTGTTATGAGATTACAGCTCATTATCAGCAAATGGTTGACCAATTTGGCAATCTAGAACCTTAGAATGGCTTGTTATGAGATTACAACTTATTATCACCAAATAGTTGATCGATTCGGTGATCTAGAACCTCAGCACGACTTATTATGATATTATAGTTTATTATAAGCAAATGGTTGTCTAATTTGGTGATCTAGAATCTCAGAATGACTTGTTATGAGATTACAGCTCATTATCAGGGAACGGTTAATTGATTCGGTGATCTAGAATCTCAGAATAGCTTGTTATGAGATTATAGCTCATTATTAGCAAACAGTTGACCGATTCAGTGATCTAGAACCTTAGAATGATTTGTTATGAGATTATAGCTCATTATCACCGAACAGTTGACTAACTCGGTGATCTAGAACCTCAAAATGGCTTGTCATGAGATTATAGCTCATTATCAGCAAACGGTTGACCGATTCAACAATCTAGAACCTCAGAATGACTTGTTATGAGATTGTAGCTCATTATCAGTGAACGGTTGACCGATTCGGCGATCTAGAATCTTAGAATGACTTGTTATGAGATTACAACTCATTATCAATAAATGGTTGATGGATTCGGTGATCTAGAACCTCAGAATAACTTGTTATGAGATTATAGCTCATTATTAGCAAATAGTTAACCGATTTAGCGATCTAGAACCTCATAATGGCTTGTTATGAGATTACAGCTCATTATTAGTGAACGACTGACTGATTCGGTGATCTAGAACCTTAAAATGGCTTGTTATGAGATTACAGCTCATTATTAGTAAATGGTTGATTGATTCGGCAATCTAGAACCTCAGAATGACTTGTTATGAGATTGTAGCACATTATTAGTGAATGGTTGACCGATTTGGTTATCTAGAATCTCAGAATGACTTGTTATGAGATTATAACTCATTATTAGTGAACGATTGACTGATTTGGCGATCTAGAATCTCAGAATGACTTGTTATGAGATTACAACTCATTATCAGTGAACAGTTGACTGATTGAGCAATCTAGAACCTTAGAATGGCTTGTTATGAGATTACAGCTCATTATCAGCAAATAGTTGACTGATTTAGCGAACTAGAACTTGAAAATGGCTTGTTATGAGATTACAACTCATTATCAACGAATGGTTGACTGATTCAGTGATCTAGAACCTCAAAATGCTTTGATATGAGATTACAACTCATTATCTGCGAACGGTTGACCGATTCAGTGATCTAGAACCTCAGAATGACTTGTTATGAGATTACAACTCATTATCAGCAAATGGTTGACCAATTTGGCAATCTAGAACCTCAAAATGACTTGTTATGAGATTATAGCTCATTATCATTGAACAGTTGACCGATTCGGCAATCTAGAATCTTAGAATGACTTGTTATGAGATTACAACTCATTATCAGTGAACGGTTGACCGATTCGGCAATCTAGAATCTCAGAATGGCTTGTTATGAGATTGTAGATCATTATCAGCAAACGGTTAACTGATTCGATGATCTAGAACCTCAAAATGGATTGTTATGAGATTGTAGCTCATTATCAGTAAACGGTTGACTGATTCAGCGATCTAGAATCTTAGAATGACTTGTTATGAGATTATAGCTCATTATCAGTGAATGGTTGACCGATTCAGTGATTTAGAACCTTAGAACGGCTTGTTATGAGATTACAGCATGTTATCAAAGAATGGTTGACTGATTCAATGATCTAGCACCTCAGAACGACTTGTTATGAGATTACAGCTCATTATCAGCAAATAGTTGACCGATTCGGTGATGTAGAACCTCAGAATGACTTGTTATGAGATTAAAGCTCATTATCAGCGAATGGTTGACCGATTCGGTGATCTAGAACCTCAGAACAATTTGTTAAGAGATTATAGCTCATTATCAGCGAACTATTGACTGATTCAGCTATCTAGAATCTCAAAATGACTTGTTATAAGATTATAGCTCATTATCAACGAATGGTTGACCAATTCGGTGATCTAGAACCTCAGAACTGCTTGTTATAAGATTATAACTCATTATCAAAAAATGGTTGACTGATTCAGTGATTTAGAACCTCAGAATAGCTTGTTATGAGATTACAGCTCATTATCAGTGAACGGTTGACTGATTTGGTGATCTAGAACCTTAGAATGGCTTGTTATGAGATTACAACTCATTATCAGTAAACGGTTGATCGATTCGGTGATCTAGAACCTCAGAATGACTTGCTATGAGATTGTAGCTCATTATCAGTGAATGGTTGACCGATTTGGCGATCTAGAATCTCAGAATGACTTGTTATGAGATTGTATCTCATTATTAGTGAACGATTGACCGATTTAGTGCTCTAGAATCTCAGAATGACTTGTTATGAGATTACAGCTCATTATCAGCAAACAATTGACTGATTTGGTGATCTAGAACCTCAGAATGACTTGTTATGAGATTAAAACTCATTATCTATAAACAGTTGACCGATTTAGCAATCTAGAACCTCAGAATGGCTTGTTATGAGATTACAGCTCATTATCAGCAAATGGTTGATCGATTCGGCAATCTAGAACCTCAAAATGAATTGTTATGAGATTGTAGCTCATTATCAATGAACGGTTGACCGATTCGGCGATCTAGAACTTCAGAATGGCTTGTTATGAGATTACAGCTCATTATCAGTGAATGGTTGACCGATTCGGTGATTTAAAACCTTAAAATGGCTTGTTATGAGACTACAGCTCATTATTAGTGAACGGTTGATCGATTCAGTGATATAGAACCTCAGAATGACTTGTTATGAGATTACAGCTCATTATAAGCAAATGTTTGACTGATTTGGCGATCTAGAACCTCAAAATGACTTGTTATGATATTGTAACTCATTATCAGTGAACATTTGACCGATTCAATGATCTAGAATCTTAGAATGGCTTGCCATGAGATTATAGATCATTATCAACAAATGGTTGACTGATTCAATGATCTAAAACCTCAAAATGGCTTGTTATGAGATTGTAGCTCATTATTAGTGAACGGTTGACCGATTCAGCAATCTAGAATCTCAGAATGACTTGTTATGAGATTACAGCTCATTATCAGTGAACGTTTGACCGATTCAGTGATCTAGAACCTTAGAATGGATTTTTATGAGATTACAGCTCATTATCAGCAAATGGTTGACTGATTCAATGATCTAGAACCTTAGAATAGCTTGTTATGAGATTACAGCTCATTATCAGCAAATGATTGACCGATTCGGAAATCTAGAACCTTAGAATGACTTGTTATGAGATTATAGCTCATTATCAGGTAACGGTTGACCAATTTGGCAATCTGGAACCTCAGAACGGCTTGTTATGAGATTACAGCGCATTATCAACAAATAGTTGACTGATTCAGTGATCTAGAATCTCAGAATGACTTTTTATGAGATTGTAGCTCATTATCAGCAAATGGTTGATTGATTTGGTGATCTAGAATCTCAGAATGACTTGTTATGAGATTACAGCTCATTATCAGTGAATGGTTCACTGATTCAGCTATCTAGAACCTTAGAATAGCTTGTTATGAGATTACAACTCATTATCAGCAAATGGTTGACTGATTTAGCAATCTAGAACCTTAGACCAGCTTGTTATGAGATTACAACTCTTTATTAGTGAATGGTTGACCGATTTGATGATCTAGAACCTCAGAATGGCTTGTTATGAGATTACAGCTCATTATCAGCAAATGGTTGACCGATTCGGCAATCTAGAACCTTAGAATGACTTGTTATGAGATTGTAGCTCATTATCAGTGAATGGTTGACCGATTTAGCAATTTAGAATCTCAAAATGGCTTGTTATGAGATTACAGCTCATTATCAACAAACAGTTGACCGATTTGGTGATCTAGAACCTCAGAATGGATTGTTACGAGATTACAACTCATTATCAGTGAATGGTTGACCGATTCAGTGATCTAGAACCTCAGAATGGATTGTTATGAGATTATAGCTCATTATCAATGAAATGTTGACTGATTCAGTGATTTAGAACCTTAGAATGACTTCTTATGAGATTACAGCTCGTTATCAGCAAACGATTGATCGATTCAGTGATCTAGAACCTCAAAATGGCTTGTTATGAGATTATAATTCACTATCAGCGAATGGTTGACCGATTCAACAATCTAGAATCTCAGAATGGCCTGTTATGATATTGTAGATCATTATCAGCAAATGGTTGACTGATTCAATGATCTAGAACCTCAAAATAGCTTGTTATGAGATTGTAGCTCATTATCAGTGAACGGTTGACCGATTCAGTGATCTAGAATCTTAGAATGACATATTATGAGATTTTAGCTCATTATCAGTGAACAGTTGATTGATTCAGTGATATAGAACATCAGAATGGCTTGTTATGAGATTACAACTCATTATTGGCGAACGGTTGACTGATTCAATGATCTAGAACCTCAGAACGGCTTGTTATGAGATTACAACTCATTATCAGCAAATAGTTGACTGATTCAGTGATCTAGAATCTCAGAATGACTTGTTATGAGATTACAACTCATTATCAGCAAATAGTTGACCGATTTGGCAATCTAGAACCTCAAAATGGCTTGTTATGAGATTACAACTCATTATCAGCAAATAGTTGACCGATTCGGTGATCTAGAACCTCATAATGGCTTGTTATGAGATTACAGCTCATTATCAGTGAACGGTTGACCGAATCGGCGATCTAGAACCTTAGAATGGCTTGTTACAAGATTACAGCTCATTATTAGCAAACAGTTGATCGATTTGGCAATCTAGAACCTTAGAATGACTTGTTATAAGATTGTAGCTCATTATCAGCAAACGGTTGACCGATTTGGCAATCTAGAATCCTAGAATAACTTTTTATGAGATTACAGCTCATTATCAGTGAATAGTTGACTGATTTAGGGATCTAGAACCTCAAAATGGATTGTTATGAGATTATAGCTCATTATCAGCAAATGGTTGACTGATTCAGCGATCTAGAAACTCAAAATGACTTGTTATGAGATTACAGCTCATTATCAGTGAATGGTTGACTGATTCGGTGATCTAGAACCTTAAAATGGCTTGTTATGAGACTACAGCTCATTATCAGCGAACGGTTGACTGATTCAGTGATCTAGAACCTCAGAATGACTTGTTATGAGATTGCAGCTCATTATAAGCAAATGGTTAATCGATTTGGTGATCTAGAACCTCAAAATGACTTGTTATGATATTGTAACTCATTATCAGTGAACGATTGACTGATTCAACGATCTAGAATCTCAGAACGGCTTGCTATGACATTATAGATCATTATCAGCAAACGGTTGACTGATTCAACGATCTAGAACCTCAAAATGGCTTGTTATGAGATTATAGCTCATTATCAGCAAACGGTTGACCAATTTGGCTATCTAGAATCTGAGAATGACTTGTTATGAGATTACAGCTTATTATTAGTGAACATTTGACTGATTCAGTGATCTAGAACCTTAGAATGGCTTGTTATGAGGTTACAGCTCATTATCAGCAAACGGTTGACTGATTCAATGATCTAAAACCTTAGAATGGCTTGTTATGAGATTACAACTCATTATCAGTAAACAATTGACCAATTCGGCAATCTAGAACCTCAGAATGACTTGTTATGAGATTATAGCTCATTATGAGCGAACGGTTGACCAATTTGGTGATCTAGAATCTCAGAACGGCTTGTTATGAGATTACAGTTCATTATCAGCAAATGGTTGACTGATTCGGCAATCTAGAATCTTAGAATGACTTGTTATGAGATTATACCTTATTATCAGTAAACGGTTGACCGATTCAGTGATCTAAAATTTTAGAATGACTTGTTATTTGATTACAGCTCATTATTAGCGAACGGTTGACTGATTCGGTTGACTTCAGTGATCTAGAACCTCAGAATAGTTTGTTATGAGATTAAAGCTCATTATTAGCAAATGGTTGACCAATTCAGTGATCTAAACCTTACAATAGCTTGTTATGAGATTACAACTCATTATCAGCAAACGGTTGACCGATTCAGCAATCTAAAACCTCAGAATGACTTGTTATGAGATTATAGCTCATTATCAGTGAACGGTTGACCGATTCAGTGATCTAGAATCCCAGAATGACTTGTTATGAGGTTACAGCTCATTATTAGTGAATGGTTGAACGATTCGGTGATCTAGAACCTCAAAATGGCTTGTTATGAGATTATAGCTCATTATTAGCAAATGGTTGACCGATTCGGCAATCTAGAACCTCAGAATGACTTGTTATGATATTACAGCTCATTATCAACAAACGGTTGACTGATTCAGTGATCTAAAACCTTAGAACAGCTTGTTATGAGATTACAACTTATTATCAGCGAATGGTTGACTGATTTGGCAATCTAGAACCTCAGAATGACTTGTTATGAGATTATAGCTCATTATCAGCAAAGGGTTGACCGATTCGGAGATCTAGAACCTCAAAATGACTTTTTATGAGATTGTAACTCATTATCAATGAACGGTTGAGCGATTTGGTGATCTAGAATCTTAGAATGACTTATTATGAGAAGGTAGATCATTATCAGCAAACAGTTGACTGATTCGATGATCTAGAACCTCAAAATAGTTTGTTATGAGATTGTAGCTCATTATCAGTGAACAGTTGACCGATTAAGTGATCTAAAATCTTAGAATGAGTTGTTATGAGATTACAGCCCATTATCAGTGAACGGTTGACCGATTCAGCTATCTAGAACCTCAGAATGGCTTGTTATGAGATTACAACTCATTATCAGCAAACAGTTGACTGATACAATGATCTAGAACCTCAGAATGGCTTCTTATGAGATTATAGCTCATTATTAGCAAATGGTTGACCGACTCAACAATCTAGAACCTCAAAATGACTTGTTATGAGATTGTATCTTATTATTAGTGAATGGTTGACTGATTCAGAGATCTAGAATCTTAGAATGACTTGTTATGAGATTACAGCTCATTATCAGTGAATGGTTGACCGATTCAGCGATCTAGAATCTCAAAATGACTTGTTATGATATTACAGCTCATTATTAGTGAACGGTTGACTGATTCAACGATCTAGAACCTCAGAATGGCTTGTTATGATATTACAACTCATTATTAGTGAATGGTTGACTGATTCAATGATCTAGAACCTTAGAACAGCTTGTTATGAGATTACAGCTCATTATCAGCAAACAGTTGACCGATTCGGCGATCTAGAATGTTAGAATGACTTGTTATGAGATTAGAGCTCATTATCAATGAACGGTTGACCAATTCATAAATCTAGAACCTAAGAATGGCTTGTTATGAGATTACAGCTCATTATCAGTAAACAGTTGACCGATTCAGCAATCTAGGACCTTAGAATGACTTGTTATGATATTGTACCTCATTATCAGCAAATGGTTGACCAATTCGGTGATCTAGAATCTTAGAATGACTTGTTATGAGATTACAGCTTATTATCAACAAACAGTTGACTGATTCAGTGATCTAGAAACTCAAAACAACTTGTTATGAGATTACAGCTCATTATCAGCAAATTGTTGACCGATTTAGTGATCTAGCACCTCAAAATGGATTATTATGAGATTATACCTCATTATTAGTGAACGGTTGACCGATTTAATGATCTAGAACCTCAAAACAACTTGTTATGAGATTACAACTCATTATCAGCAAACGGTTGACCGATTTGGTAATCTAGAATGTCAGAACAACTTATTATGAGATTGTAGCTCATTATCAGTGAATGGTTGACCGATTCAGCGATGTAGAATCTTAGAATGACTTGTTATGAGATTACAGCTCATTATCAGTGAAAGGTTGACTGATTCAACAATCTCGAACCTCAGAATGGCTTGTTATGAGATTACAGCTCATTATAAAAAAATGGTTGACCGATTTGGCAATCTAGAACCTCAGAATGGCTTGTTATGAGATTACAGCTCATTATCACTGAATGGTTGACCGATTCGGTGATCTAGAACCTCAGAATGGCTTGTTATGAGATTATAGCTCATTATCAGTGAACGGTTGACTGATTCAGCGATCTAGAACCTTAAAATGACTTGTTATGACATTACAACTCATTATCAGCAAATGGTTGATCAATTTGGTGATCTAGAACCACAAAATGACTTGTTGTGAGATTGTAACTCATTATTAGCAAATGGTTAACTGATTCGGTGATCTAGAATTCAGAATGGCTTGTTATGAGATTGCAGATCATTATTAGCAAATGGTTGATTGATTCGATGATCTAGAACCTCAAAATGGCTTGTTATGAGATTGTAGCTCATTATCAGCGAACGGTTGACCGATTTAGTGATCTACAATCTTAGAATGACTTGTTATGAGATAACAGCTCATTATTAGTGAATGTTTGACCGATTCAGCGATCTAGAACCTTAGAATGGCTTCTTATGAGATTATAGCTCATTATCAGTGAATAGTTGACTGATTCAATGATCTAGAACCTCAGAATGGCTTGTTATGAGATTACTGCTCATTATAAGCAAACGATTGACCGATTCGGTGATTTAGAACCTCAAAATGACTTGGTATAAGATTAAAGCTCATTATCAGTGAATGGTTGACCAATTCGGCAATCTAGAACCTCAGAACGACTTGGTATGAGATTATAGCTCATTATCAGCAAACAGTTGACCGATGCGGCGATCTAGAACTTCAGAATGACTTGTTATGAGATTGTAGCTCATTATTAGTGACTGGTTAACTAATTCAGTGATCTAGAATCTCAGAATGACTTGTTATGAGATTATAGCTCATTATCAGCAAATGGTTGATCGATTTGATGATCTAGAAACTCAGAATGGCTTGTTATGAGATTACAGCTCATTATCAGCAAACGGTTGACTAATTCGGTGATGTAGAACCTTAGAATGGCTTGCTATGAGATTATAGCTCATTATCAGTGAACGGTTGATTGATTTGGCAATCTAGAACCTCAGAACAGCTTGTTATGAGATTATAGCTCATTATCAGCAAACGGTTGACCGATTTGGTAATCTAGAACCTCAGAATAACTTGTTATGAGATTGTAGCTCATTATCAGTGAACGGTTGACCGATTCGGTGATGTAGAATCTCAGAATGACTTGTTATGAGATTATAACTTATTATCAGCAAACGGTTGACCGATTCAGTGATCTAAAACCTCAAAATAGCTTTTTATGAGATTACTGCTCATTATCAGCAAATGGTTGACCGATTCAGTGATCTAGAACCTCAGAATGGCTTTTTATGAGATTACAACTGATTATAAGTGAACAGTTGATCGATTCAATGATCTAGAACCTTAGAATGGCTTGTTATGAGATTATAGCTCATTATCAGTGAATGGTTGACCGATTCAGTGATCTAGAACCTCAGAATAACTTGTTATGAGATTATAGCTCATTATTAGCAAACGATTGACTGATTCAATGATCTAGAACCTTAGAATGGCTTGTTATGAGATTACAACTCATTATCAGCTAAGGGTTGACCGATTCAGTGATCTAGAACCTCAGAATGACTTATTATGAGATTACATCTCATTATCAGCTAATGGTTGACCAATTCAGCAATCTCAGACCTCAGAATGACTTGTTATGATATTACAGCTCATTATCAACAAACGGTTGACTGATTTGGTAATCTAGAACCTCAGAATGACTTGTTATGAGATTGTAGCTCATTATGAGTGAACGGTTGACTGATTTGGTGATCTAGAAGCTCAGAATGACTTGTTATGAGATTATAGCTCATTATTAGCATTATTGACTTATTCGGTGATCTAAAACCTCAGAATGGCTTGTTATAAGATTATAGCTTATTATCAGCAAATGGTTGACTGATTTGGCGATCTAGAACCTCAGAATAGCTTTTTATGAGATTACAGCTCATTATCAGTGAATGGTTGACTGGTTCGGTGATCTAGAACCTTAGAATGGCTTGTTATGAGATTACAGCTCATTATCATCAAATGGTTGACCGATTCGGTGATCTAGAACCTCAGAATGACTTGTTATGAGATTGTAACTCATTATCAATAAATAGTTAACCAATTCGGTGATCTACAACCTCAAAATGACTTGTTATGAGATTGTAACTCATTATCAGTGAGCGGTTGACCGATTCAGCAATCCAGAATCTCAGAATGGCTTGTTATGAGATTATAACTCATTATCAGCAAATAGTTGACCGAATTGGTGATCTAGAACCTTAGAATGGCTTGTTATGAGATTACAACTCATTATCAGTGAATGGTTGACTGATTCAGCAATCTATAAACTCAAAATGGCTTGTTATGAGATTACAGCTCATTGTCAGCAAATGGTTGATTGATTCGGTGATTTAGAACCTCAGAATGACTTGTTATGAGATTACAACTCATTATCAGCAATCGGTTGCTCGATTCGGTGATCTAGAACCTCAAAATGACTTGTTATGAGATTGTAACTCATTATCAGGAAATGGTTGACCGATTCGGCTATCTAGAATCTCGGAATGGCTTGTTATGAGATTGTAGATGATTATCAGAAAATAGTTGACGGATTCGATGATCTAGTACCTCAAAATGGCTTGTTATAATATTGTAGCTCATTATCAGCAAATGATTGACCGATTTGGCGATCTAGAATCTTAGAATGACTTGTTATGAGATTACAACTCATTATCAATGAACCATTGACCGATTCAGTGATCTAGAACCTCAGAATGGCTTGTTATGAGATTACAACTCATTATCAGCAAATAGTTGACCTATTCAGTGATCTAGAACCTCAGAATGGCTTGTTATGAGATTACAACTCATTATCAAAAAATGGTTGATCGATTTGGCGATCTAGAACCTCAGAATAGCTTGTTATGAGATTACAGCTCATTATCAACGAACGATTGACTGATTCAATGATCTAGAACCACAGAATGACTTGTTATGAGATTACAACTCATTATCAGCAAATGGTTGACCAATTTGGCAATCTAGAACCTCAGAACGGCTTGTTATGAGATTATAGCTCATTATCAGCAAATGGTTGACCGATTCGGCAATCTAGAACCTCAGAATGACTTGTTATGAGATTATAGCTCATTATCAGCAAACAGTTAATTGATTCAGTGATCTAGAACCTCAGAATGGCTTGTTATGAGATTATAGCTTATTATCAATTAACGGTTGACCGATTCGGTGATCTAAAACCTCAGAATGACTTGTTATGAGATTACAGCTCATTATCAGCAAACAGTTGACCGATTTAGCAATCTAGAACCTCAGAATGACTTGTTATGAGATTGTAGCTCATTATCAGCAAACGGTTGACCGATTTGGTGATCTAGAATCTCAGACTACTTATTATGAGATTACAACTCATTATCAGTGAACGGTTGACTGGTTCAATGATCTAGAAGCTCAGAATGGCTTGTTATGAGATTACAACTCATTATCAACAAATGATTAACTAATTCGGTGATCTAGAGCCTCAACATGACTAATTATGAGAGTGTAACTCATTATTAGTGAACGGTTGACCGATTCAGTGATCTAAAATCTTAAAATGGCTTGTTATGAGATTATAGATTATTATCAATGAATGGTTGACCAATTTGGCAATTTAGAACCTTAGAAAGGCTTGTTATGAGATTATAGCTCATTATCAGCAAATGGTTGACCAATTCGGTGATCTAGAACCTCAGAATGACTTGTTATAAGATTACAGCTCATTATCAGCAAACGGTTGACTAATTTGATGATCTAGAACATCAAAATAACTTGTTCTGAGATTGTAACTCATTATTAGCGAACGGTTGACTGAGTCAGCAATCTAGAATCTCAGAATGGCTTGTTATGAGATTGTAGATCATTATTAGCAAATGGTTGACTGATTCAACAATCTAGAACCTCAAAATGGCTTGTTATGAGATTGTAGCTCATTATCAGCAAACAGTTGACTGATTCGACATTCTAGAATCTCAGAATGACTTGTTATGAAATTATAGGTCATTATCAACAAACGGTTGACTGATTCAGAGATCTAGAACCTCAGAATGGCTTGTTATGAGATTACAGTGCATTATCATAAATGGTTGACTGATTTGAGGATCTAGAACCTCAGAATGACTTGTTATGAGATTATAGCTCATTATCAGTGAACGATTGACCAATTTGGCAATTTAGAACCTCAGAATGGCTTGTTCTAAGATTATAGCTCATTATTAGCAAACGGTTGACCAATTCGGTGATCTAGAACCTTAGAATGACTTGTTATGAGATTTTAGCTCATTATCAGTGAATGGTTGACCGATTCAGTGTTCTAGAATCTCAGAATGACTTGTTATGAGATTACAGCTCATTATCAGAGAATGATTGACCGATTTAGTGATTGAGAACCTCAGAATGACTTGTTATGAGATTATAGCTCATTATAAGTAAATGATTGACCGATTCAGTGATTTAAAACCTCAAAATGGCTTGTTATGAGATTACAACTCATTATCAGTAAACAGTTGCCTGATTCGGCAATCTAGAACCTCAGAACGGCTTGTTATGAAATTATAGCTTATTATCAGCAAACGGTTGAATGATTTAGAAATCTAGAACCTCGGAATGACTTATTATGAGATTGTAGCTCATTATTAGTGAATAGTTGACTGATTCAGTGATCTAGAATCTTAGAATGACTTGTTGGTTCTCACAATTTGGTTCTCATGAGATTTGTTCTCTCTTCTTCTCTCATTCCCATTCTTTCTCTCACAATATTGTAATGAGCTTCTTGCTCAAGCTCTCTTTCTTTCATGGCTTCTTGCCTCATTCATATTATTCACAAAGGGGTTTTTTCTTATTT
>MU225283.1:269461-282019 GCA_018584345.1 Thuja plicata | reverse complement strand
GTTTCAGAGAGCAGGACATGGTTGTGAAGATTTGATGAAGAAGTATTGAGTTGAGTAGATTGTTTGTAAGGCATCCAATCTGGATTGTATGAAGTTTGTAAGGCATTCTTCAGTATTGCATTAATTTATCATTGTGGACATACATTTTCATTGACTCTTTTCCCAAGGAATAGGCACTGATCTAGAGTTTGTTGAACATATGTTTTCTTCATTCAGTTATACACAAATTAATCAATTTCATCTAGTTTTTTAGAACAAATGAGCTGAAATCATTAAGGACTCATATCAGCAGGATAGTGTCCATTTTAGTGATTCCTTAGAGAGTGAATCAATTAGGTTATCCCTCCTGGAATCAAAAGGAAGAAGGATGAAAGTCCTTGTCTCATTGGTTCATATTATCAAAACCATAACTTGGCTTATAATACTCTGTTTCAGATCAATCATTGCAATCTCTAAAGTATTCTATAGGTTGTTATAGTGAGGGTTTAGGTGCATAGCCAGTGAATGAAATAATCCACCAAATACATGGGCTGAAGTATCAGTAATCTTTAAAAGGTACTTCATGCCTGAGTCTGTGGAGCTAAAAAATGAAGGAGGATATCATTCAATCCTCATCAATTATCCTTTCTGTTTCCAGAAAGAGGTTGCATTCAAGTATATAAGGTATACTGTCATCATTAGGTAAGTGTTGCAAGAAAAAGAGCTAACAAATTGGAAACTCCACTGGGGAACAATAAAAGGACAGCAAGTTTAAGATGTTCAATTCCTTGCTTTGCTAAATTGGCCCAGAGTCTGGTTAAGAAAGTTATAGAGTCTGGATTTCAAAAGAAAGGATAAATTCCTTATGATTTATAAGAAGAGTTAAGTATGTTTGTTGTTTGTTGCAAAGTGTCTGAAAGTTTTTAGTTTTTCCAAGATAGTTTCTACCTGATCTCACTAGTGGTGAGTGGCGACTCTAAGATCTAATTTGCACTAGTGTGCACATTAAAGAAAGATTACAAAAAAGGAAGACTTGCAGTGACAGTGACAGCAGATGTTCTACATGTTTTGAAGCTGATTTGAAGGTGTTCCCAAAGAACATATTTTGCAAACATCTCAAGTACATCTAGGTATTTCACAAAGTTTTAATAGTTTTCCTTATCAAGTGATTGCAGCACTAAAGCAAAAAGGAATCAATTGGAAAAGAAGTTTACATATTTCAAGTTTTTACTTGCATTTTTGCAAAATCTGAATGAGATATGTAATGAATGAGAGTGGCAGTTTGTAATCTTTTTGATTGCTAAGATGTCACATTCTAGTGATTGGAGGGGTAGTAATTTGTATGGGGCAATCAGTTTTGAGGGTATCCCTGGATATCCGAATCATATTCCATCAAAAGTTAGGGAGTATTTGCCAAAGTTTACTGGTTTTAGTGAACAATCAGCTAAAGATCATTTAGAAAATTTTGCAAATTTGATTGATGATCATGACATAACACATGAGGATCTACTAATGAATCTATTTGCAATATCTCTAGTCGATAATGCTAGGGATTGGTTTAAGCAATTACCTCATGATTCCATAGGGTCTATGACTGAAATGGGTGTTTTGTTGAACAATATGATATCATAGAGGAAAATATTGTTTCTTATGCTATACCTAATGTTGAAGAACCTATGTCACATTCAGATGTTGATAAAGAGGATCTTGAGGAAGAACTTATCAAAAAACAATTGGCCATTCGAAAGCAAAGGAAGAAAGAAAAGGCCAACATGTATTATGAAGATGATGTTGAGTTTACTTCGGCTGAAAATGGTGATTATGATGCTGACAATGAAGTTTATGAGAAGCAAGCTGATGATGAGGTAAGTTGCTCTGATAATTCTTATGATGACAGTGACATAAATCCTGATATTTCAAACCAAGTCTTTGATATTGAAGATCCTATATTTATGATTTCACATGAGGTTGCATCTAGTGGTCCTCATATTGAGAATCATGAATAGAAAATTATTATACCTATGTCTAAAATGGGTGTTATGATTTATAATCATGAAAGTAGTAATCATTCTCAGTGTGAAATAGAAGATGTGAATAATCAGCAAAATGGTATAGATCTGATAAATGAAGTTGCTGATTGTGATTGTGTACCAGAGGAGGATGTAAATGATGATAGTGATTCACTTCATAGTAAAGAAATTTCAGACTTATTATCTTGTGAATATATCAGATTTTCAAAAAATGATAGACTTCATTTTCAGCATTTCACACACATTGACTTTGACAAGGAATATGTATCAGATTTTCAAAGTTGTCATACTAATATTTCTGATTTTCCTTGCACTTCTTTTTCACAAGGTTACAACAGATTTTAGTTTGATTTATCAAATGATGAGGTTTTCAGTGTGGTTTCAGATTCAGTAGACGTGGAAAATCTAAATATGGAGTTGAGTACTGATTTAGAGAATAGTGTGGTTTTTGAATCTTGTTTTGAGTCTAAATTTGCCTTTGAACCATTAAATAGTGGTCAATCAGTGGCTCAAGTTTCAAAGGAAGAAACTAAATGTGCTGATATTTTCCCTCCCACCCACCACTTTGCTTTGAGTTTGTTTGATGATGATAAGATGCAGGGTGCTCCTATTTTTGATGAAAAGGTTATTGCTCCATGTCCTAATTTTGCTGATCATATCCAAAGTGATGAGGCCTCTCAGGTTTTGCATAGAGATCAAGGTGTGTTTTCTTTTGAGAGGAAAATGATGGATGTGAATGGACCTAATGATGCTTGCCCAAGCAGTATGATAGATATTGAGTATCCCTCCTTTCAGTTGGATGGTGAGTTTTTCAGTTGTGGTTTACAAATGAAAGAGGATAAAAGTCACAGATATCAAAGTATGTGCTTATCTAACGAATGTGACATGTATATGCCACAAATTTTTTATGATGACAGTCTGCCTAATGTTTATGAAAGCTCATCTGAAGAGTATGTAGATTTTTTGTCATATGATGAGTTGATACATGATGACAGTGGATTGGACCAGACAGATGAGAGTGGTACTGTTATCATATTCTTGAAACATGGAGTAGAGAGCTTTGTGTTTGACAGAGGTAAGAGTTGATCTCAGTTTTGGGGTTTTGAGCCTCTTGTAGATAATATACATATTGTACAGTTGCTTTCCCTTTCGGTTGTGTGTTTTCTTTCAGTAAGAGGTTTCCCCATTTTTTGAGAGTTGAGAAAGAGGAAAGAGAAAGGGTAAAATCTGATTTGAAGTTTTGGGGTGGTCTACTACTCCAGAGATCTATGGTTCTCAGTATAAACTTACATTTAACCGTCCTCAGTCAGAGCCACTGTTGGTCCTCTCAAATTTGGCACAAATTTGGAGTGACCATGTTGAAATTTTCAGATAAGCTAAGTACCCTTAAAAAACATTGGTGAGAAGGCTTGGTTAAAATGCTTGGAAAAGGGTACCCGGATGATTTTCATAAGGTACCAATGGGGAAGAGGCTTTAGTACCTTCAATTTTGCATATGCAGTGAGTTCCAACTCCTAAATTTCAAATCTCTCATGTTTAGGGAGTAGTCATTTTGAGGTGGTCACCTAAATATGCATTTTGCTAAACTGTCATTTTGTTGTCCGGGGCCTAGTTTGCTTCTGAATATCTTGCACCCTATTGAGTTTCATAGGCCACTGGATTTGGGAATTTTTTACATGTATATCAGAGATTTTATGTTTTAGATCCCAGATCATGATGAATCCATTTGAGAAATTTGCCAGTCTGATTCTGTTGGCACTTTGTTAAGTTTCCAAAAGTGGTTGAATGCAGATTTCTGAATACCTCATTTTGAAGGCCTGCATCTTTGATCAAATGGATAGGTATGACATCATGGTGTGTTCCCAGGTATTGTAATCATGACAATGAACCAATATTTCCATTTTGAAGATCCCTATGAAATCAGATGACAAGTTTTCTAGAACCATTCTTTTGGTGAATAATTCTGATTTCCTAAGTTTTCAAGTGCAGAATTGCTAGGTTGTCCACTTTGAGGTCTTGAAAATCTATACCCAGTTAAATTTTTTTGATAATTGAGTTGTCCCTCGTATTGAAAACATAGGAGTGAACTCACTTGAGGATTTATAGATTCCTGCCAATCTAGTTATCCACTTTGCCAGAGCCTTTCCATTTCTGATTTTTTAAAGTTTCACTGAAAAATGTTGAATTCAAAATTAAATCACATACTTTGTGGTTTCCTTATTTGCACCTAGTTCGAGGTCAGACATAATTGAAATTTGATCTACATTGTAGACCTAGGAGTGAACTCATTTGAAGATTCCCAAACTTTGACCAATCCGGTTGATTGCTTCTCTATGCTAATTCCAGATTCAGTTTCTACTTTTTCACTATGTTAAAGTTTGGAAAAGTGTTAAGATGCTAACATTTGCAGATTGGTATCAGTTGAATAGTTTGTTTTCAGAGAAAGACAACTGGGGTTTTGCATTCTACACATGACATTGATTCCATTATCAGATGTTCAGATTCTGAAGGTTTATGTTGGTGACTTTATGAATTCAGTTTCAGAGGCATTTTATTCAGTTTGCAGTATAGAACAAAGTTAAAATTGCTGAATGGTCATTTTGCAAGAATGATAACTTTTTGTCTGAGTGATATTTTCAGGAACCAATCAGGGCATCATGCTTATTAGAGATGAATGTGTTGTTTGACCCAATGGTGAGGCTTCAGAACATGATTTAGTGATTTTGCAATAACAGATCCAGATGGGATTTATGGTGTTTCAGCATTTGCACCTACACAAGTTTTCTGAAAGGCTAAGTTTGCACTATTATATCTTGTGCCATGAGGAGGAATCTGAAGAAGCCCTCTTTCATGCATGCTCATTATAGATAAATGAATCTTCTTGCCAGGTGTCAAGACCGGATTGTTTGTTTCAGTCATTTTTTGACACTAGTTTCAGAGGCCTGTTGTCATTTTGGGGTAAGTGTACAGAGTTACCAAAAGTGATTTTGGATGGTTGCATGTTCAATGTTTTCAAAACTTGATCACACATTAGAGGAATTTTTGATCACCTCAATTTCCACTTGGCATCAGTTTAAAAGAGAAGGGAATTTTGACATGATTTCAATGACATTTATTTTAAATCATTGCGATTTAAATAACAATGCTTTCTGGATCAAAATGAAGCCTTTTGAATCATTTGATTTAAATAATTAAATGATGTATAAATGGAAATATGTCAGATGGATTCTAAAGATGAATGACTTTGATAGAACTTCAAGCAAGTTGCAAGTTGCAGTTGTAAATATTTGGGACGCCGCAAATGATGATTGTTGTCGATGCCACATGAAATCTCCAAAGTGCATTGGTGTAAAACAATGGGTGTTGTGTAGAAGGTAATAGAGGAAAATCAATGCAAATTGACAAAACATTTCATTGCAAGTACTTGTCAGCAGATGTAAGCCCAATATGGCTTGCATATTGTAATGATTAGAAGTCGCGCATTGAAGAGAGATAGTTCTAAAACATTTCATTTGCAACAAACAAAATGGTCTGTGCTGATTTCTTTGGAGGATAGCGCAGGAGACCAAGATGAGCTGCACAAGGAAATAGAATTTAGAAAACATATTAAATAAGAACCAACATATCATGGAAGCAGATCTTCAAACTAATGCAATCTGCAGGTGTAAAGCCAAATTCCACAACCTTTGCCAGCATCATTGCACAAACACCATGTAATCCTGTGTAGATGTCTAGAATAGAGATAAATTTTGGGGTTTAAGTTTTTTAAATACAAAATGCAAACAGAAATGAAAGGAGGAATAAACCATATCCAAATACAATTTGCATAGCTTGCACAGCAAATCAGGTATTGAAGATTCTATGTAGGTGTTTGACTGAAAAGCTCACACCACATAAACAATAAAGATCATTCCATGGTGACAGCATGGGCATTAATGACAGTTAGTTTTAAAATCCAAAACAAATACAAAACATCTAGTATACTAACTTGCACAGATTTTGGAGGGAGGATTCTGCGTCAGTTTGGAGGCATGTGTTGGATTTTGGGGAGGCTGCCAGTATTCACCATTTAGATACAATGTACAAAGCATAGACCCCTGTGCAGATCTTTAGAGAATGATTTAAACTTCTAATATATGGTTTGTGCAGGATTTAAATAAACATTACTAGATAGAAGTTTGTGCAATATGTATGTTTTGAAAATATCAATCAAACAATACATAATCTCTTCACAATATTCTTTGAATCAGCATATTAATGGCTGGTTGCGCATAGGCATTCAGAGAAAGGTTTTCCAAATGCTTTGAGAAGGTGTAAAACAAATAAAGGGCACTTTGCAAGGCACGAGGATAAGGAAAGAGATTGCGCAGAATCTGAACGGTGAAGATCAGTGAATAGTTTGAGGATTTTTTGAAGTTTTAAGTTCAAATTGGCAAATAGGAATCCACAGGGAGTGGCGCCTCAACCTCTGGAGGGGATTGGTGGTCTTCACCAGCAAGAAAGAAACACCATCGTTGAGAAGTTCTGCTCAAAGAAACTCAAAAATCTTGGAAATGTGAAAACACATTATCCCATATGGCCTATGCAGTAGCATTTTTTAGTATTTATATATTAAAACGCTAACTCTCATTGTAAATAAGAGAGCCCAGAGGTTCTTAGCGGGCCCTTGAGGGCTAGAAGAATGAATGCATAGGCAGACCCCTAAATTTTAAGCCAAATTTTGAAAATGACTTTAAAACATTGAAACTCATTATCCCACATTCATGCCATGGTAGAATTTCAAGATGTTTATATGCAGAAACGCAAACATGTTAATTTGAAGAAAGGTGAGGAGGCTCTCCATGCGTGCACCCAGTCATCCGACACCTTAGTTTCCATGCTCAAAAATTAAGGAAAACAAATTTTGACGAAAGTGACACGTGGCATCTGATCACGAAGTTGGGAGAAGGATTGGAGATAACCACCAGGATTCAGAGACTTGGCGACTGACCGCTAGTGGTTAGTCACGCAGTCAGGAGATGCAGAAGATGACCACCGCAACCAGAGTTAACCACTAGTTGTGAGGTCACTGAATGCTAGTGGTTAATGCAAAAGGATCTAGAGACTTGGAGACTGAGTGTGGTCGTGTGGTCGCCAGATGAGGATAAGCCCCCAGACGTTAGTCGCCAGGTCACCAGATTTAACCATGGTTAGTGAAAACTTCCAGAGACTTAGAGACTCAGTGTGTAGATGTAACTGTGGTTAGAGGTGAGTTAAGACAAGTGTCAAAATCTGGTGGCATCTGGGCTTAATATGCAGAAAATAAGGATTTCAAAGAAAATTTAATTGATGTGCAAATTTTAAAGGGTAAAGTGCATAGTTTGCAAAAGTATTTTATTTCAAATATTAAGAGATGCATTCCGGGAAGATATTTTCTCAGCAGATGGAATTAGATTTGATGGATTTCTCAGTGGAAAATGAAGGATTTTTGTAGAGGATAAAATCAGATTTTGAAAAGACAGATGGAGTTAGTTATTAATAAAATATATCAGATATTTTGCAGAGATTGAAAATCAAATCAGATTTTGTAGACTTTAGAAGCAGTAAGATCATATATTTGAAAAGACAGTTTCAAAATCAGATTTTGGGAGGTCACCGATGGAGTTCAGATCTTTACTGAGAAAAGACAGAATGAGACAAGTCAGATTTTCAGAAAGGGGACAGGTATGAATTACTATGAAATTTTAGGGTTTCTTAGGTTCTATTTATTCTCTTCTCTTTTCTATTTTTGAGGGTTTAGATTCAGGTTCTTATTTTGGTTCCTATGGAGGTTCCTGGTCTTGTTCTGGTTCCTATCTTTGCTTGGTTCAGTACAAGTTACCATTGGTTTGAAGATTTCTATTTGTAAAGCATCCTTCTTTTTCATGTTTAATTCTTGAGTTTACTGTCTAGATATTTGGAAATAATCTGGATTAATGAGAATATAGTACAGTTCCTACTCATTGTTGTCTTGTCTCTTTTAACTATTTTTATGCTCTAGTATACTTCATTTGTAAGGCATCTGAAATATACCTACTACAAGGTAGTGTGTCTAATCATTTGTGAGTCTTTCTCAAGGAGAGAGTTAAATTTTGTGAATAGTTTCAGAGAGCAGGACATGGTTGTGAAGATTTGATGAAGAAGTATTGAGTTGAGTAGATTGTTTGTTAGGCATCCAATCTGGATTGTATGAAGTTTGTAAGGCATTCTTCAGTATTGCATTAATTTATCATTGTGGACATACATTTTCATTGACTCTTTGCCCAAGAAATAGGCACTGATCTAGAGTTTGTTGAACATATGTTTTCTTCATTCAGTTATACATAAATTAATCAATTTCATCTAGTTTTTTAGAACAAATGAGTTGAACTCATTAAGGACTCATATCAACAGGATAGTATCCATTTTAGTGATTCCTTAGAGAGTGAATCAATTAGATTATCCCTCCTAAAATCAAAAGGAAGAAGGATGAAAGTCCTTGTCTCATTGGTTCATGTTATCAAAACCATAACCTGGCTTATAATACTCTATTTCAGATCAATCCTTTCAATCTCTAAAGTATTCTATAAGTTGTTATAGTGAGGGTTTAGGTGCATAGCCAGTGAATGAAATAATCCACCAAATACATGGGCTGAAGTATCAGTAATCTTTAAAAGGTAATTCCTGTGTGAGTTTGTGGAGCTCAAAAATGAAGGAGGATATTATACAATCCTCATCAACTAGCCTTTGTCTTTCCAGAAAGAGGTTGCATTCAAGTATATAAGGTATACTATCATCATTCGGTAAGTGTTGCAAGAAAAAGAGCTAACATGGTTGACCGATTTCGTGATCTAGAACCTCAGAACAGCTTGTTATGAGATTACAGCTCATTATCAGCAAATGATTGACTGATTCGGCAATCTAGAACCTCAGAATGACTTGTTATGAGATTGTAGCTTATTATCAGCGAACGGTTGACCAATTCGGCTATCTAGAATCTTAGAATGACTTGTTATGAGATTATAACTCATTATCAGTGAACGGTTGACCAATTCGGTGATCTAGAACCTTGAAATGGCTTATTATGAGTTTAAAGCTCATTATCAACAAATGGTTGACCGATTCGGTGATCTAGAACCTCAGAACGGCTTGTTATGAGATTATAGCTCATTATCAGTGAACAGTTGACTGATTCGGCAATCTAGAACCTCAGAATGGCTTGTTATGAGATTAAAGCTCATTATCAACAAACGGTTGACTGAGTCAGTGAGTTAGAACCTCAGAATGACTTGTTATGATATTACAGCTTATTATCAGCAAACGGTTGACCAATTCGGCAATCTAGAACCTCAAAATGACTTGTTATAAGATTGTAACTCATTATCAGTGAACGGTTGACCGAGTCGGTGATCTAGAATCTCAGAATGGCTTGTTATGAGATTGTAGATCATTATCAACACATGGTTGACTGATTCGATGATCTAGAACCTCAAAATGGCTTGTTATGAGATTGTAGTTCATTATCAGCGAACGGTTGACTGATTCGGTGATCTAGAATCTCAGAATGACTTGTTATGACATTACAGCTCATTATCAGTGAACAGTTGACTGATTTAGTGATCTAGGACCTCAGAATGGCTTGTTATGAGATTACAACTCATTATCAGTGAACGGTTGACTGATTCAATGAGCTAGAACCTCAGAATGACTTGTTATCAGATTACAGCTCATTATCAGCAAACGGTTGACCGATTCAACAATCTAGAATGTCAGAATGACTTGTTATGATATTATAGCTCATTATCAGTGAATGGTTGACCAATTCAGCAATCTAGAACCTCAGAATGGCTTGTTATGAGATTACAGCTCATTATCAGCAAATGGTTGATCGATTCGGTGATCTAGAACCTAAGAATGGCTTGTTATGAGATTGTAGCTCATTATCAGTGAACGGTTGATCGATTTGGTGATCTAAAATCTTAGAATGACTTGTTATGACATTACAGCTCATTATCAATGAATGGTTGACTGATTCGATGATCTAGAACCTCAGAATGGCTTATTATGAGATTATAGCTCATTATCAGCAAATGGTTGACCGATTTGGCAATCTAGAACCTTAGAATGGCTTGTTATCAGATTACAGCTCATTATCAGTGAACGGTTGACTAATTTGGCATTCTAGAACCTCAGAATGGCTTGTTATGAGATTATAGCTCATTATCAGCAAACGGTTGACTGAATCAGCAATCCAGAACCTCAAAATGACTTGTTATGAGATTGTAGCTTATTATCAGTGAATGGTTGACCGATTCGGTGATCTAGAATCTCAGAATGACTTTTTATGAGATTATAGCTCATTATCAGTGAATGGTTGACCGATTCGGCGATCTAGAACCTCAGAATGGCTTGTTATGAGATTATAGCTCATTATCAACAAACGGTTGACCAATTCGGCGATCTAGAACCTTAGAATAGCTTGTTATGAGATTACAACTCATTATTAGTGAATGGTTGACTGATTCAGCGATTTAAAACCTCAGAATAACTTGTTATGAGATTACAGCTCATTACCAGCGAACAGTTGACTGATTCGGTGATCTAGAACCTCAGAATGACTTGTTATGAGATTATAGCTCATTATCAGCAAATGGTTGACCGATTCGGCAATCTAGAACCTCAAAACAACTTGTTATGAGATTATAACTCATTATCAGTGAATGATTGACCGATTCGGCAATCTAGAATCTCAGAATGGCTTGTTATGAGATTGTAGATCATTATCAGCAAACAATTGACTAATTTGATGATCTAGAACCTCAAAATGGCTTGTTATGAGATTGTAGCTCATTATCAGTGAACTATTGACCGATTCGGTGATCTAGAATCTCAGAATGACTTGTTATGAGATTACAGCTCATTATCAGGAAACAGTTGACCGATTTAGTGATCTAGAACCTTAGAATGGCTTGTTATGAGATTATAACTCATTATCAGCAAATGGTTGACTGATTCAATGATCTAGAACCTCAGAACAACTTGTTATGATATTACAGCTCATTATTAGCAAACGGTTGACCGATTTGGCAATCTTAAACCTCAGAATGACTTGTTATGAGATTAGAGCTCATTATCAGTGAATGATTGACCAATTCGGCAATCTAGAACCTCAGAACAACTTGTTATGAGATTACAACTCATTATCAGCAAACGATCGACCGATTCGGTGATCTAGAACCTTAGAACAACCTGTTATGAGATTGTAGCTCATTATCAATGAACGGTTGACCGATTCGGCGATCTAGAATCTCAAAATGACTTGTTATGAGATTATAGCTCATTATCAGTGAATGGTTGACCGATTCAGCAATCTAGAATCTTAGAATGGCTTGTTATGAGAGTACAACTTATTATTAGCAAATGGTTGACTGATTCGGTGATCTAGAACCTTAGAATGGCTTGTTATGAGATTACAGTTCATTATCAGCAAATGATTGATCGATTCAGCAATCTAGAACCTCAAAATGGCTTGTTATGAGATTACAGCACATTATCAGCAAACGGTTGACCGATTCAGCAATTTAGAACCTCAGAATGACTTGTTATGAGATTATAGCTCATTATCAGTGAACGATTGACTGATTCGGTGATCTAGAATATCGTAATGACTTGTTATGAGATTACAGCTCATTATCAGTGATTGGTTGACCGATTTGGTGATCTAGAACCTTAGAATGGTTTTTTATGAGATTACAGCTCATTATCAGCAAATGGTTGACCGATTCGGTGATCTAGAACATCAGAATGACTTGTTATGAGATTGTATCATCTTAAAATGGAAGCACTTCCATGTTAAGAGCATTTAGCCATCCTTAGGGGATGTATTTTACCTCCATCACATCATCCCCATTATCTACCTCTGTTTCCACCATTTCCTAACCTAATTCCTGCATTCTGGGTTGCAGAACTCTATTTCTGTGATACAGGGATAGGGTCGACCTCCTAGGACAGGGTCGACCTTGGCCCTGACCTAGGATAGGGTCAACCTTGTCCCTATCCTAGGACAGGGCCGACCTTGACCCTATCCCAGGGTCAAAATCCTAGAATCCCACAGTTTCCCGGATGTCGATGTTTGCAAAAAGTTTTCTCCCATTTCTAGGTTGGCTGTTTCAGGCTCCGAAGCGTGGATTCCTAAATTATATTTAATATAGGTCCTCTCCTAGGGGTAAAGGCTTAAATGGTGATTTAATTATCCTATGTCTGCCTCCTTAGAAGATTGTGCCCTAATTTCATATAAAAGGGGAACTTTCTCTCATTTTCAACTAAGCCTCCTAACGATTATCAAGCGAAATCAAGTGATCCAAACTCAAGCAAGCATCTATTGTCCTACATGTTTTCAAGTAATTGACGGTGTTCAATTTCTCTATTGAAGATCAAGGATTCAAGCTTTCAAGCCTTTGAAGGAATTTGGTTCAAGCATTCAAGATTCATCCTCCAAACCCTAGATCTAGCCATCATGGTGGTGTGATCTTCCTTCAAGATCCTTTTGTGC
>MU225283.1:240315-256211 GCA_018584345.1 Thuja plicata | reverse complement strand
GATCACACACACACTTTGCAATTATCAAATTCTCGACGCTTCTCAAGTCATAGACGCTGCCCAGCCAATACTGAGCATCAAGAACAGCGTTTCGGAAGGAGTAGAGAGAAACAATAGAAGCTTTAAGAATTGAAGGGTTTGCATTCATTTGTTTTCCTCTTTGTTGTTTGTACATTTTATTGCTCACGTTTTGATTATCTGTTTAGTAGTTATTGCGTAATAGATTTGCATTCACTTGTGAACCTTTGCTACTAACCCCTGCCCTTGGAAAGCTGTGGGAAACCGGAGAGAGAGGTGTACACTTAGATTTTAATAGTTTACATTTATTTACATTTTACAGCATGCTAAATCCTTGGAAGGTAACGCACATAAGTTTCTAAATCCTGAAGATCCACGCATTTTTACTTTTATGTTTGCTAAATCCTTGGAAGGTAACGCACATAAGTTGCTAAATCCTGAAGAGACACACATTTTTACTTTTATGTTTGCTAAATCCTCGGAAGGTAACACACACAAGTTGCTAAATCCTGAAGAGATATGTACCCTTTATATTTTTATGATATGCTAAATTCTTGAAAGGTAACGCACATAAGTTGCTAAATCCTGAATGGACACGCATTTTATACTCCATAGTGATACAAGAATGTGGATCTATGGGTATTTTCAAAAAAGTAGTCAGAAGATGCATTTATAATTACAAGCATAGTTTATGGGTGAACCTATTGGGGGCTCTCCCTCCTTGGTGATTCATAGTAAGGTGGGAATCTTACTAGGCGAGGTAATCACTTTTTTCTCTCTTTTGCTTTCATGCTAGTAGGATTAGATCATGAAGCTATTTTATCAATGGTGTTGTTCTTTTCTTACTTATGTAGTTATGTATGTCTTTATGATTGATTGTTATTTGAATTCATGTCTTTATGTATGTATGTTGAGTTAGAATCCTTAGTCTGGGGGCTTGTGTCCCTAACTTAGTGACATTCTACCTCGTTGCAATCCACTAGGATCTCTTTCTTCTAACTTTACCATGAGCACGTTCGATTTCTGTACTCCTGCTAAAGTGGGGGCTTAATGTATTATCTTAAAATGGAAGCACTTCCATGTTAAGAGAATTTAGCCGTCCTTAGGGGATGTATTTGACCTTCATCACATCATCCCCCTGATATGCCTCTCTTTCCACCATTTCCTGACCTAATTCTTACATTCTAGGTTGTAGAACTCTATTTCTGGGATACAGGGACAAGATCGACCTCCTAGGACAGGGTCAACCTCAGCCCTGAACTAGGACAGGGTCGACCTCAGCCCTGTCCTAGGATAGGACTGACCTCAACCCTGTCCCAGGGTCAAAATCCCATAATCCCACAGTTTCCCCGATGTCGGTCTTTGCGGAAAGTTTTCTCCCATTTTTGGGTCGGCTGTTTCGGGCTCCAAAGCGTGGATTCCTAAATTATATTTAATATAGGTCCTCTCCTAGGGGTAAAGGCTTAAATGGTGATTTAATTATCCTATGTCAACCTCCTTATAAGATTGTGCCCTAATTTCATATAAAAGGGGAACTTTCTCTCTCATTCTCAACTAAGCCTCCTAACGATTATCAAGCGAAATCAAGTGATCCAAACTCAAGCAAGCATCTATTGTCCTACATGTTTTTAAGAAATTGAATGTGTTCAAGTTCTCCATTGAAGATCAAGGATTAAATCTTTCAAGCCTTTGAAGAAATTTGGTTCAAGCATTCAAGATTCATCCTCCAAACCCTAGATCTATCCATCATGGTGGTGTGATCTTCCTTCAAGATCCTTTTGTGCATCCTCAAGACTCTTTCATCATTCTTCCATGGTGGATTTCAAGCATACAAACATGAAGGTTTATGGTTTTTAAGGTTCCAGACTTTCATATTTACATATTTGCATACATTTTGAATTACATTAGCATATCCATTGAATATCATAGCTTCATTGTTAGATTCAATTCTACTACTTGCTAGCATTCTATATTTTATTGATTTTAGGGTTAATTCTTAAATCGGGGTTTGACTAAGGCAAACCCCTTCCCCCAAAAAAACAAACCTTTCTTTTTGTAGGTACAGGTTCGGGACTGTAGATCTAAGACCAGATCTGGATACCCTTTTCAGTTTTATTTCAGACAAAGCAAACAGGGACACTTTCAGATCTGTGTAGGACAAGGTTGGAAAAAGTGGTACAGGGTCGACCTTTTTCATAAGACAACATCAGAATGGAAAAATATTTCTGGGTTTTGTTTATCTCTGCATTCTGGTTCAGGATCAACTGTCAGATTTTCTAGAAATAGTCTACAGATCTCAGAAAATAGCAATCTTTAATTTATAATTTTGTAAGGTTAGTTCTTCCTCCTAGCCTTTTCAATAACTATTATTAAGCATATTTACTTAATTAATTTATAGAATTTAAGATCCCCTTTCTTTTTCTCTTTCCAAATAGTTGATTCATTTAAGCATTAACCCTTCTACTTGGGTTGATCAAATTAGATCTCCTATTTGTGTATTTGAGGGTGAAAGAAAGGAGTATCTTATCTTCCCTTAATCACAATTACAATATACAATCAATATCAAACTCAATTAAATATCAGATGTGAATTAGGGTTAAGGATTTCAACACACTATAACAATTAATCAATCAATCAAACCCCCTTTCCAATCTTTACATTTTATCCTTAACTAACCCTCAATTCACCTCGTTTACAGAGATTACAACTCATTATCAGCAAACGGTTGACTGATTCGGTGATCTAGAACCTCAGAACGGCTTGTTATGAGATTACAACTCATTGTCAGCAAACGGTTGACCGATTCAGCGATCTAGAACCTCAGAATGACTTGTTATGAGATTATAGCTCATTATCAACAAATGGTTGACCGATTCGGTGATCTAGAACCTCAAAATAACTTGTTATGAGATTGTAAATTATTATAAGCGAACGGTTGACCGATTCGGCGATTTAGAATCTCAGAATGGCTTGTTATGAGATGATAGATCATTATCAGCAAACGGTTGACTGATTCGACAATCTAGAACCTCAAAATAGCTTGTTATGAGATTGTAGCTCATTATCACCGAACGGTTGACCGATTTAGTGATCTTGAATTTCATAATGACTTGTTATGAGATTATAACTCATTATTAGCAAATGGTTGACCGATTTAGCGATCTAGAACCTCAGAATGGCTTCTTATGAGATTACAGCTCATTATTAGCAAACGGTTGACTGATTCAATGATCTAGAACCTCATAATGGCTTGTTATGAGATTACAACTCATTATCAGCAAACAGTTGACTGATTCGGCGATCTAGAACCTCAGAATGACTTGTTATGAGATTAAAGCTCATTATAAGTGAACAGTTAACCAATTAGACAATCTAGAACCTTAGAACAACTTGTAATGAGATTATAGCTCATTATATGCAAACAGTTGACCGACTCGGTGATCTAGAACCTCAGAATGACTTGTTATAAGATTGTAGCTCATTATCAGTGAACAGTTGACCGATTTGGTGATCTAGAATCTCAGAATGACTTGTTATGAGATTACAGCTCATTATCAGCAAATGGTTGACTGATTCGGTGATCCAGAACCTTAGAACGGCTTGTTATGAGATTACAGCTCATTATAAGCAAACAGTTGACCGATTTGGCGATCTAGAACCTCAGAACAACTTGTTATGGGATTACAACTCATTATCAGTGAACGGTTGACCGATTCAACAATCTAGAACCTCAGACCGACATGTTATAAGATTACAGCTCATTATCAGCAAATGGTTGACTGATTTGGCAATCTAGAACCTTAGAATGACTTATTATGAGATTGTAGCTTATTATCAGCAAATGGTTGACCGATTCGATGATCTAGAATCTCAGAATAACTTGTTATGAGATTACAGCTCATTACCAGCAAACAGTTGACCGATTCAACGATCTAGAACCTCAGAATGACTTGTTATGAGATTACAGCTCATTATCAGCAAACAGTTGACTGATTCACCAATCTAGAACCTCAGAATAGCTTGTTATGAGATTACAACTCATTATCAGTGAACGGTTGATAGATTTGGTGATCTAGAACCTCAGAATAGTTTGTTATGAGATTACACCTCATTATTAGCGAATGGTTGACCGATTTGGTGATCTAAAAGCTCAGAATGACTTGTTATGAAATTACAACTCATTATCAGCAAACGGTTGACCGATTTGGTGATCTAGAACCTCAAAATGATTCTTTATGAGATTGTAACTCATTATCAACGAATGGCTGACCGATTTAGCGATCTAGAATCTCAGAACGGCTTGTTAGGAGATTGTAGATTATTATCAACAAATGGTTCACTGATTCAATGATCTAGAACTTCAAAATAGCTTGTTATGAGATTATAGCTCATTATCAGTGAACGGTTGATAGATTCAGTGATATAGAATCTCAGAATGACTTGTTATGAGATTACAACTCATTATCAGGGAATGGTTGACCAATTCAGTGATCTAGAACCTCAAAATGGCTTGTTATGAGATTACAGCTCATTATCAGTGAATGGTTGACTGATTCAACCATCTAGAACCTCAAAATGGCTTGTTATAAGATTACAACTCATTATCAGCAAACAGTTGACCGATTCGGTGATCTAGAGCCTCAAAATGACTTATTATGAGATTACAGCTCATTATCAGTGAACGGTTGACCAATTCAGCAATCTAGAACCTCAGAAGGGCTTGTTATGAGATTACAACTCATTATCAGCAAATGGTTGACTGATTCAGTGATCTAGAACCTTAAAATAACTTGCTATGAGATTGTAGCTCATTATCAACAAATTCTTGATCGATTCAGTGATCTAGAATCTCAGAATGACTTGTTATGAGATTACAGCTCATTATCAGTGAACGGTTGACCGATTTGGCAATCTAGAACCTAAGAATGGATTGTTATGAGATTATAGCTCATTATCAGTAAACGGTTGACCGATTCAGCAATCTAGAACCTCAGAATGAATTGTTATGAGATTACAGCTCATTATCAATAAATGGTTGACCGATTCAGTGATCTAGAACCTCAGAACGGCTTATTATGAGATTACAGCTCATTATCAGCAAATGATTGACCGATTCGGCAATCTAGAACCTCAAAATGACTTGTTATGAGATTGTAGCTCATTATCAGTGAATGGTTGATCGATTCGGTGATCTAGAATCTTAGAATGACTCATTATGAGATTAAAGCTCATTATCAGTGAACGGTTGACCGATTCAATGATCTAGAACCTCAGAATAGCTTGTTATGAGATTACAGTTCATTATCAGCAAATGGTTAACCGATTTGGTGATCTAGAACCTCAGAATGGCTTATTATGAGATTACAGCTCATTATCAACAAACGGTTGACTGATTCAACTATCTAGAACCTCAAAATGACTTGTTATGAGATTGTAGCTCATTATCAATGAACGGTTGACCAATTTGGCATTCTAGAATCTCATAATGACTTATTATGAGATTACAGCTCATTATCAGCAAACGGTTGACCGATTCAGTGATCTAGAACCTCAGAATGGCTTGTTATGAGATTATTGCTCATTATTAGTAAATGATTGACCGATTCACCGATCTAGAACCTCAAAATGGCTTGTTATGAGATTATAGCTCATTATCAGGGAACACTTGACCGATTCGGCGATCTAGAACCTTAGAATAGGTTGTTATGAGATTACACCTCATTATCAGCGAACGGTTGACCGATTCGGTGAGCTAGAACCTCAGATTGACTTGTTATAAGATTACAACTCATTATCAGCAAACAGTTGACCGATTTGGTGATCTAGAACCTCAAAATGACTTGTTATGAGATTGTAACTCATTATCAGTGAACGGTTGACTGATTTGGCGATCTAGAATCTCAAAATGGCTTGTTATGAGATTATAGATCATTATCAGCAAATGGTTGACTGATTCGACGATCTAGAACCTAAAAGTGGCTTGTTATGAGATTGTAGCTCATTATCAGTGAACAGTTGACTGATTCAGTGATCTAGAATCTCAGAATGACTTGTTATGAGATTACAGATCATTATCAGTGAATGGTTGACCGATTCAGCGAGCTAGAACCTCAGAAGGGCTTGTTATGAGATTACAGCTCATTATCAGTGAACAGTTGACTGATTCAATGATGTAGAACCTTAGAATGGCTTGTTATGAGATTACAGCTCATTATCAGTAAACGGTTGACTGATTTGGTGATCTAGAACCTCAGAATGACTTGTTATGAGATTATAGCTCATTATCAGCGAACGGTTGACCAATTCGGCAATCTAGAACCTCAAAATAGCTTGTTATGAGGTTACAGCTCATTATCAGCAAATAGTTAACTGATTCGGTGATCTAGAACCTTAGAACGACTTGTTATGAGATTGTAGCTCATTATCAGCGAACGGTTGACCGATTTGGTGATCTAGAATCTCAGAATGACTTGTTATGATATTACAGCTCATTATCAGCGAATGATTGACCGATTCAAAGATCTAGAATCTGAGAATGGCTTGGTATGAGATTACAGCTCAGTATCAGTAAATGGTTGATAGATTTGGTGATCTAGAACCTTAGAATGGCTTTTATGAGATTACAGCTCATTATCAATGAACGGTTGACCGATTCGGCTATCTAGAACCTCAGAATGGCTTGTCATGAGATTACAGCTCATTATCAGCAAATGGTTTATCGATTCGGCAATCAAGAACCTTAGAATGACTTGTTATGAGATTGTAGCTCATTATTAGAAAATGGTTGACCGATTCAGCGATCTAGAATCTCAAAATGGCTTGTTATGAGATTACAGCTCATTATCAGTGAACAGTTGACCGATTTGGTGATCTAGAACCTCAGAACAGCTTGTTATGAGATTGCAACTCATTATTAGTGAACGATTGACCGATCTGGTGATCTAGAACCTCAGAATCGCTTGTTATGAGATTACACCTCATTATCAGTAAACAATTGACCGATTTGGCAATCTAGAACCTCAGAATGACTTGTTATGAGATTACAACTCGTTATCACCAAATGATTGACCAATTTGCTGATCTAGAACCTCAAAATGACTTGTTATGAGATTGTAACTTATTATCAGCAAATGGTTGACCAATTCAACAATCTAAAATCTCAGAATGGCTTGTTATGAGATTATAGATCATTATCACTAAATGGTTGACTGATTCGACGATCTAGAACCTCAAAACAGCTTGTTATGAGATTTTAGCTCATTATCAGTGAACGGTTGACCAATTCGGTGATCTAGAATCTCAAAATGACTTGTTATGAGGTTACATCTCATTATCAGTGAATGGTTGACCAATTTAGCGATCTAGAAACTCAGAACGGCTTGTTATGAGATTATAGCTCATTATTAGGGAACAGAGGACTAATTCAACAATCTAGAACCTCAGAATGACTTGTTATGAGATTACAACTCATTATCAGCAAATGGTTGACTGATTCATTGATCTAGAACCTCAGAATGGCTTGTTATGAGAATACACCTCATTATCAACAAATGGTTGACTGATTCAGTGATCTAGAACCTCAGAACAACTTATTATGAGATTATAGCTCATTATCAGAAAATCATTGACCGATTCGGTAATCTAGAATCTCAGAATGACTTGTTATGAGATTGTAGCTCATTATCAGTAAATGGTTGACCAATTTAGTGATCTAGAATCTCAGAATGACTTGTTATGAGATTACAGCTCATTATCATCAAACGGTTGACTAATTCAGCAATCTAGAACCTCAGAATAGCTTGTTATGAGATTATAGCTCATTATCAGCAAATGGTTGACTTATTCGGTAATCTAGAACCTCAAAATGGCTTGTTATGAGATTACAGCTCATTATCACCAAACAGTTGACCGATTCAGTGATCTAAAACCTTAGAATAGCTTGTTATGAGATTACAGCTCATTATCAGCAAATGATTGACTGATACGACAATCCAGAACCTTAGAAGAACTTGTTATGAGATTGTAGCTCATTATCAGTGAATGGTTGACGGATTCAGCAATCTAGAATCTCAGAATGACTTGTTATGAGATTATAGCTCATTATCAGTGAACAGTTGACCGATTCGGTGATCTAGAACCTTAGAATGGCTTGTTATGAGATTATAGCTCATTATTAGCAAATGGTTGACCAATTCGGTGATCTAGAACCTTAGAATAGCTTGTGATGAGATTATAGCTCATTATCAGTGAATGGTTGACCGATTCAGCAATCCAGAACCTTAGAACAGCTTGTTATGAGATTACAGGTCATTATTAGTGAATGATTGACTGATTTGGTGATCTACAACCTCAGAATGATTTGTTATGAGATTACAGCTCACTATCAGCAAACGGTTGACTGATTCGGTGATCTAGAACCTCAAAATGACTTGTTATGAGATTGTAACTCATTATTCACAAACGATTGACCAATTCGGTGATCTAGAATGTTAGAATGGCTTGTTATGAGATTGTAGATCATTATCAGCAAATGGTTGACTGATTCGATGATCTAGAACCTCAAAATAGCTTGTTATGAGATTATAGCTCATTATCAGCAAATGATTGACCGATTCGGTGATCTAGAATCTCAGAATGACTTGTTATGAGATTATAGCTCATTATCAGTGAATGGTGGACCGATTCAACGAGCTAGAACCTCAGAATGGTTTGTTATGAGATTACATCTCTTTATCAGTGAATGGTTGACAGATTCAACGATCTAGAACCTCAGAATGGCTTGTTATGAGATTACAGCTCATTATCAGCAAATAGTTGACCAATTTGACAATCTAGAACCTCAGAATGACTTGTTATGAGATTACAGGTCATTATCAGTGAATGGTTGACCAATTTGGCAATGTAGAACCTTATAATGACTTGTTATGAGATTATAGCTCATTATCAGCAAATGGTTGACTAATTCGGTGATCTAGAACCTCAGAATGACTTGTTATGAGATTGTAGCTTATTATCAGCAAATGGTTGACCGATTCAGTGATCTAGAATCTCAGAATGACTTGTTATGAGATTATAGCTCATTATCAGCGAATGGTTGACCGATTAGGTGATCTAGAACCTTAGAATGGCTTGTTATGAGATTACAGCTCATTATCAGCAAATGGTTGACCAATTCAATGATCTAGAACCTCAAAATGGCTTGTTATGAGATTATAGCTCATTATCAACGAACGGTTGACCGATTCAGTGATCTAGAACCTCAGAATGCCTTGTTATGAGATTACAGCTCATTATCAACAAACGATTGATCGATTCAACAATCTAGAACTTCAGAATGACTTGTTATGAGATTGTAGCTCATTATTAGTGAATGGTTGATTGATTTGGTGATCTAGAATCTTAGAATAACTTGTTATGAGATTATAGCTCATTATCAGTGAACGGTTGACCAATTAAGTGATCTAAAACCTCAGAATGGCTTGTTATAAGATTACAGCTTATTATCAGCAAACGGTTGACCGATTCGACGATCTAGAACCTCAGAATGACTTGTTATGAGATTACAGCTCGTTATCAGTGAATGGTTGACCAATTTATTTATCTAGAACCTCATAATAGCTTGTTATGAGATTATAGCTAATTATCAGTGAGTAGTTGTTCGATTCGGCAATCTAGTACCTCAGAATGACTTGTTATGAGATTACAGCTCATTATCATTAAATAGTTGATCGATTCATCGATTTAGAACCTTAAAATGACTTGTTATGAGATTGTAACTCATTATTAATGAATGGTTAACTGATTCAACGATCTAGAATCTCATAACAGCTTATTACGAGATTGTAGATCATTATCAGTAAATGGTTGATTGATTCGGTGATCTAGAACCTCAAATCGGCTTGTTATAAGATTGTAACTCATTATCAGCAAATGGTTGACTGATTCAACAATCTAGAACCTCAAAATGGATTTTTATCAGATTGTAACTCATTATTAGTGAACGGTTGACCGATTCAACGATCTAGAACCTCAAAACAACTTATTATGAGATTATAGCTCATTATCAGTGAACAATTGATTGATTCAATGATCTAGAACCTTAGAATGGCTTGTTATGAGATTACAGCTCACTATCAACAAATGGTTGACTGATTCAGTGATCTAGAACCTCAGAATGACTTGTTATGAGATTATAGGTCATTATCAGTGAATGGTTGACCAATTCAGCAATCTAGAACCTCAGAATGGCTTGTTATAAGATTATAGCTCATTATCATCAAATAGTTGACTGATTCGGCGATCTAGAACCTCAGAATGACTTGTTATGAGATTGTAGCTCATTATCAACAAATGATTGACTGATTCGGTGATCTAAAATCTTAGAATGACATGTTATGAGATTACAGATCATTATCAGCAAACGATTGACTGATTCAGGGATCTAGAATGTCAGAATGGCTTGTTATGAGATTACAGCTCATTATCAGCAAACAGTTGATTGATTTGGTGATCTAGAACCTCAGAACATCTTGTTATGAGATTACAACTCATTATCAATGAACAGTTGACCGATTATGTGATCTAGAACCTCAGAACGACTTGTTATGAGATTATAGCTCATTATCAGCAAAGGGTTGACCAATTCGGCAATGTAGAACCTCATAATGACTTGTTATGAGATTGTAGCTCATTATCAGTGAACGATTTTTATTTTAGTGATCTAAAATCTTAGAATGACTTGTTATGAGATTATAGCTCATTATCAGCGAACGGTTGACTAATTCGGCGATCTAGAACCTTAGAATGACTTGTTATGAGATTACAACTCATTATTAGCAAATGGTTGACTGATTCGGTGATCTAGAACATCAAAATGGCTCGTTATGACATTATAGCTCATTATCAGTGAATGGTTGACTGATTCAGTGATCTAGAACCTCAAAATGACTTGTTACAAGATTATGGCTCATTATCAGCAAATGGTTGACCGATTCAGTGATCTAAAACCTTAAAATGACTTTTTATGAGATTGTAACTCATTATTAGTGAACGATTGACTAATTCAGCGATCTAAAATCTCAAAACAGCTTGTTATGAGATTGTAGATCATTATCAACAAATGGTTGACTGATTCGGTAATCTAGAACCTCAAAATGGCTTCTTATGAGATTGTAGCTCATTATCAGTGACAGTTGACCGATTCAGTGATCTAGAATCTCAGAATGATTTGTTATGAGATTACAGCTCATTATCAGCGAATGGTTGACTGATTCAGTGATCTAGAACCTTAGAATGGCTTGTTATGAGAGTACAGCTCATTATCAGTGAACAGTTGACCGATTTAATGATCTAGAACCTTAGGACGGCTTGTTATGAGATTACAACTCATTATTACCAAATGGTTGACTGATTTAGCGATCTAAAACCTCAGAATGACTTGTTATGAGATTATAGCTCATTATTAGTGAATATTTAACCAATTTGGAAATCTAGAACCTCAGAATGGCTTGTTATGAGATTGTAGCTCATTATCAGTGAACAGTTGACCGATTCAGTGATCTAGAATCTTAGAATGACTTGTTATGAGATTACAGCTCATTATTTATGAACGGTTGATCTATTCGGCAATCTAGAACATCAGAATGGCTTGTTATGAGATTATAGCTCATTATCAGCAAATGATTGACCAGTTCAGGGATCTACAATCTCAGAACAACTTGTTCTGAGATTACAGCTTATTATCAATGAATGATTGACCGATTTGGCAATATAGAAGCTCATAATGGCTTGTTATGAGATTATAACTCATTATCAGTAAACGGTTGACCGATTCAGCAATCTAGAACCTCAGAATGACTTGTTATGAGATTGTGGCTCATTATGAGTGAATGGTTGACCGATTCGGTGATCTAGAATCTCAGAGTGATTTGTTATGAGATTACCGCTCATTATCAGTGAACGATTGACTGGTTCAATGATCTAGAACCTCTGAATGGCTTGTTATGAGATTACAACTCATTATCAGCAAACAATTGACCGATTCAATGATCTAGAACCTTAGAATGGCTTGTTATGAGATTACAACTCATTATCAGTGAATGGTTGACCGATTCGGTGATCTAGAACCTCAGAATGGCTTGTTATGAGATTACAGCTCATTATCAGTGAATAGTTGATCGATTTGGTGATCTAGAACCCTAGAATGACTTGTTATGAGATTACAGCTCATTATCACCAAACAGTTGATTGATTCAGTGATCTAAAACCTCAAAATGACTTGTTATGAGATTGGAGCTCATTATCAGCAAACGGTTGACCAATTCGGTGATCTAGAATCTTAGAATGACTTGTTATGAGATTACAACTCATTATCAGTGAACTGTTGACTGATTCAGCGATCTAGAACCTTAGAATGGCTTATTATGAGATTACAGCTCATTATGAGCAAATGATTGACTGATTGAATGATCTAGAACCTTAGAATGGATTGTTATAAGATTATAGCTCATTATCAGTAAATGGTTGATCAATTCAGTGATTTAGAACCTCAGAATGACTTGTTATGAGATTACAGCTCATTATTAGTGAACAGTTGACCAATTCAACAATCTAGAACCTCAGAATAGATTGTTATGAGATTATAGCTCATTATCAGCAAACGGTTGAGGGATTCGGCGATCTAGAACCTTAGAATGACTTGGTATGAGATTGTAGCTCATTATCAGAGAATGGTTGACTGATTGGGCAATCTAGAATCTCAAAATGATTTGTTATAAGATTACAACTCATTATAAGTGAACGGTTGATCAATTCGACAATCTAGAACCTCAAAATGACTTCTTATGAGATTACAGCTCATTATCAACAAATGTTGACCAATTCAGTGATCTAGAACCTCATAATGGCTTGTTATGAGATTACAGCTTATTATTAGTGAATGGTTCACCGATTCGGTGATCTAGAACCTCAAAATGGCTTGTTATAAGATTACAGCTCATTATCAGCAATTGGTTGACCGAATCGGCAATCTAGAACCTCAAAATGACTTGTTATGAGATTATAGCTCATTATCAGCAAACGATTGACTAATTCAGTGATCTAGAATCTTAGAATGACTTGTTATGAGATTACAGCTTATTATGAGTGAATAGTTGACCGATTTAGTGATCTAGAACCTCAGAATGACTTGTTATGAGATTACAGCTCATTATCAGCAAACAGTTGACCGATTCGGTGATCTAGAACCTCAAAATGACTTGTTATGAGATTGTAACTCATTATCAGTTAATGGTTGACTGATTCGGTGATCTAGAATCTCAAAATAGCTTGTTATAAGATTGTAGATCATTATCAGCAAATGGTTGACTGATTCGATGATCTAGAACCTCAAAATGGCTTGCTATGAGATTGTAGCTTATTATCAGCGAATAGTTGACCGATTTGGTGATCTAAAATCTCATAATGACTTGCTATGAGATTACAACTCATTATCAGTGAACGGTAGACTGATTTAGCGATCTAGAACCTCAGAACAACTTGTTATGAGATTACAACTCATTATTAGTGAATGGTTGACTGATTCAATGATCTAGAACCTCAGAACTTCTTGTTATGAGATTACAACTCATTATCAGCAAACGGTTGACTGATTTAGTGATCTAGAACCTCAGAATGATTTGTTATGAGATTACAACTCATTATCAGTGAATGATTGATGAATTTGGCAATCTAGAACCTCAGAATTGCTTGTTATGAGATTACAGCTCATTATCAACAAACGATTGACCGATTTGGCAATCTAGAACCTTAGAATGACTTTTTATGAGCTTGTAGCTCATTATCAGTGAATGGTTGACTAATTCGGTGATCTAAAATCTCAGAATGACTTGTTATGAGATTACAACTCATTATCAGTGAATAGTTGATGAATTCGGTGACCTAGAACCTCAGAATGGCTTGTTATGAGATTACAGCTCATTATCAGCAAATGGTTAACCGATTCGGTGATCTTGAACCTCAAAATGGCTTGTTATGAGATTATAGCTCATTATCAGTGAATGATTGACCGATTTAGTGATGTAGAATCTCATAATGGCTTGTTATGAGATTACAACTCATTATCAGTGAACGATTGACCGATTCGGCAATCTAGAACCTCATAATGACTTGTTATAAAATTGTAGCTCATTATCAGTGAATGGTTGACCGATACAGTGATCTAGAATCTTAGAGTGACTTGTTATGAGATTACAGCTCATTATCAACAAATGGTTGACCAATTCAGTGATCTAGAACCTCAGAATGGCTTGTTATGAGATTATAGCTCATTATTAGCAAACGGTTGACCGATTTGGTGATCTAGAACCTCAGAATGGCTTGTTATGAGATTATAGCTCATTATCAGCGATGGTTGACCAATTTGGAGATCTAGAATCTCAAAATGGCTTGTTATGAGATTACAGATCATTATCAGTGAATGGTTGACCGATTCGGTAATCTAGAACCTTAGAATGACTTGTTATGAGATTATAGCTCATTATAAGCAAATCGTTGACCGATTCAGTGATCTAGAACCTCAAAATGACTTGTTATGAAATTGTAACTCATTATTAGCGAATGGTTGACCGATTCAGTGATCTAGTATCTTAGAACGGCTTGTTATGAGATTGTAGATCATTATCAGCAAACAATTGACTTATTCAATGATCTAGAACCTCAAAATAGCTTGTTATGAGATTGTAGCTCATTATCAGTGATCGCTTGACCGATTCGGCGATCTAAAATTTTAGAATGACTTGTTATGAGATTACAGCTCATTATCGATGAACGGTTGACCGATTCGGTGATCTAGAACCTTAGAATAGCTTTTTATGAGATTACAGCTCATTATCAGCGAACAATTAACTGATTCAATGACCTAGAACCTCAGAATGGCTTGTTATGAGATTACAACTTATTATCAGCAAATGGTTGACCGATTTGGCAATCTAGAACCTCAGAATGACTTGTTATGAGATTATAGCTCATTATCAGCAAATGATTGACAAATTTGGTAATCTAGAACCTTAGAATAGCTTGTTATGAGATTACAACTCATTATCAGCAACCGGTTGACTAATTTAGTGATCTTGAACCTCAGAATGACTTGTTATGAGATTGTAGCTCATTATCAGTGAATGGTTGACCGATTCGGTGGTCTAGAACCTCAGAATGGCTTGTTATAAGATTACAACTCATTATGAGTAAACAATTGTCTGATTCGGCAATCTAGAACCTTAGAATGACTTGTTATGAGATTGTAGCTCATTATCAGTGAACAGTTGACCGATTTGGTGATTTAGAATTTTAGAATGACTTGTTATGAGATTACTGTGTGCATAAATATTGTCACACTTCTATGAATCATTCCATTCAAGGTTGCTCAAGAATGAGGCCTCAAATATTGATCCATAGCTCTCTATTTATGGATGTGTAAAAATGTAAAATGAAGGCCCTCAGATTAACCTAGTTGTGTCTATTGCAAATACACCATGAAATGAGAGATTCGAATGCATGAAAATGAAATCTAATCTAAATGATAACAATATTATGAAAACCTAATATGAAAATGAGAAGGAGAGGTCTCCTTTTAAAGGAAAGTGAACAATTGAGATTAAGAGACAAAAATAAAAGGCTATGATTAAGAGGCAAAAATCCCACCACTTAGAAAGATGTGAAGAAAAAGGGATTTTTATTTAATTTTTAATTTAATTCATTTCATTTTTCAACAAATAAAGTGCTTTAAGTGGGAATTTTTATTTATTTAATTAAAAGAGAGGTTTTCTTTCAATTAAATAAATTAGAAGAATTTTATTTAATTAAATGGGAGGAATTGAATT
>MU225283.1:214962-231026 GCA_018584345.1 Thuja plicata | reverse complement strand
CTCCAAAATTGCTCTCCAAACCTGCAGCATAACAATATTATGAAAACCTAATATGAAAATGAGAAGAAGAGGTCTCCTTTTAAAGGAAAGTGAACGATTGAGATTAAGAGGCAAAAATCAAAGGCTATGATTAAGAGGCAAAAATCCCACCACTTAGAAAGATGTGAAGAAAAATGGATTTTTATTTAATTTTTAATTTAATTCATTTCCTTTTTCAACAAATAAAGTGCTTTAAGTGGGGATTTTTATTTATTTAATTAAAATAGAGGTTTTCTTTTAATTAAATAAATTAGAAGAATTTTATTTAATTAAATGGGAGGAATTGAATTTAATTAAATAAGAGGAATTTAATTAAAAGGGAGATTAAATCTTTTAATTAAATAAGAGAAATTTTATTTAATTAAAAGAGAAATTAAATCTTTTAATTAGATAAAAATGATCAAACCTTAGGAAATATTGAAATAATTGAATTAATTACAATTTGATCAAGGAAATTGATTTAAATTGAAAATGTTTCAAAGCATTGATTCAGAAATTTGATAAAATGATAAAATAATAAATGGGGCCCAAAGTCTAGGTGACCATTTTAGGGTGCATATAATTACAGCTCATTATCACTGAACAGTTGACCGATTCGGCGATCTAGAACCTTAGAATGACTTGTTATGAGATTAAAGCTCATTATCAGAAAAAGGTTGACCAATTTGGCAATCTAGAACCTCAGAATAGCTTGCTATGAGATTACAGCTCATTATCAACGAACGGTTGACTGATTCGGTGATCTAGAACCTCAAAATGGCTTGTTAAGAGATTACAGCTCATTATCAGTGAACGGTTGACTGATTCGACGATTTAGAACCTCAGAATGACTTGTTATGAGATTATAGCTCATTATCAGCAAACAGTTGACTGATTTGGCGATCAAGAACCTCAAAATAACTTGTTATGAGATTGTAACTCAATATCAGTGAACGGTTGACCGATTCAGCGATCTAGAATCCTATAATGGCTTGTTATGAGATTATAGATCATTATCAGCAAATGGTTGACAGATTCAATGATCTAGAACCTCAAACCGGGTTGTTATGAGATTGTAGCTCATTATCACTGAATGGTTGACCGATTCGCTGATCTAGAATCTCAGAATGACTTGTTATGAGATTACAGCTCATTATCAGTGAACAGTTGGCCGATTCAGCGATCTAAAACCTCAGAACAACTTGTTATGAGATTATAACTCATTATCAGCGAACGGTTGACTGATTCAACTATCTAGAACCTCAGAATGGCTTTTTATGAGATTACAGCTCATTATCAACAAACGGTTGACCAATTTAGTGATCTAGAACATCAGAATGACTTGTTATGAGATTACAGCTCATTATCAGTGAACGGTTGACTAATTCGACAATCTAGAACCTAAGAATGACTTCTTATGAGATTACAGCTCATTATCAGCAAATGGTTGACCGATTCGGCGATCTAGAACCTTAGAATGACTTGTTATGAGATTGTAGCTCATTATTAGCGAATAGTTGATCAATTCAGTGATCTAGAATTTTAGAATGACTTGTTATGAGATTACAGCTCATTATCAGCGAACGGTTGACCGATTCGGTGATCTAGAACCTCAGAATGGCTTGTTATGAGATTATAGCTCATTATCAGCAAATAATTGACCGATTCGGCAATCTAGAACCTTAGAATAGCTTGTTATGAGATTGTAACTCATTATCAGTGAACCATTGACCAATTCAGTTATCTAGAATCTCAGAATGGCTTGTTATGAGATTACAGCTCATTATCAGCGAACGGTTGACCGATTTGGTGATCTAGAACCTCAGAATGATTTGTTATGAGATTACAGCTCATTATCAGTGAAAAGTTGACTGATTCAGTTATCTAGAATCTCAGAATGACTTGTTATGAGATTACAGCTCATTATCAGTAAACAGTTGACCGATTCAGCGATCTAGAACCTCAAAATAGCTTGTTATGAGATTACAACTCATTATTAGCAAATGGTTGACCGATTCAACTAACTAGAACCTCAGAATGACTTGTTATGAGATTATAGCTCATTATTAGTAAATGGTTGACTGATTTGGTGATCTAGAAGCTTAGAATGACTTGTTATGAGATTAAAGCTCATTATCAACAAATGGTTGACCGATTCGGTGATCTAGAACCTCAGAATGACTTATTATGAGATTATAGCTCATTATCAGCAAACGGTTTACCGATTCAGTGATCTAGAACCTTAGAACGGCTTGTTATGAGATTGTATCTCATTATCAGTGAACGGTTGACTGATTCAACGATTTAGAACTTTAGAATGGCTTGTTATGAGATTACAGCTCATTATCTACAAATAGTTGACCGATTCAGCAATCTAGAACCTCAAAATGACTTGTTATGAGATTACAGCTTATTATCAGTGAACAGTTGACCAATTTGGCAATCTAGAACCTTAGAATGGCTTGTTATGAGATTACAGCTCATTATCAGTAAATGGTTGACCGATTCGGTGATCTAGAACCTCAGAATGACTTGTTATAAGATTATAGCTCATTATCAGTGAACGGTTGACTGATTCGGTGATCCAGACTCTCAGAATGACTTGTTACGAGATTACAGATCATTATCAGCGAATGATTGACTGATTTAAAAATCTAGAACCTCAGAATGACTTATTATGAGATTATAGCTCATTATCAACAAACGGTTGGCTGATTCACTGATCTAGAACCTCAAAATAGCTTTTTATGAGATTATAGCTCATTATCAGTAAACGGTTGACAATTTTGGTGATCTAGAACCTCAGAATGACTTGTTATGAGATTATAACTCATTATCAGCAAATAGTTGACTGATTCGGCAATCTAGAACCTCAGAATGACTTGTTGTGAGATTGTAGCTCATTATCAGCAAACGGTTGACCGATTCAATGATCTAGAACCTTAGAACGGCTTGTTATGAGATTATAGCTCATTATCAGCAAATGATTGACTGATTCGGTGATCTAGAACCTTAGAATGACTTGTTATGAGATTACAGCTCATTATCAGTGAATGGTTGACCAATTCGACAATCTAGAAGCTCATAATGGCTTGTTATGAGATTATAGCTCATTATCAGCAAACGGTTGACCGATTCAGTGATCTAGAACCTCAGAATGACTTTTTATGAGATTGTAGCTCATTATCAGTGAATGGTTGACCAATTCAGCGATCTAGAATCTTAGAATGACTTGTTATAAGATTACAGCTCATTATCAGTGAAGGGTTGACAGATTCGACAACTAGAACCTCAGAATGGCTTGTTATGAGATTACAGCTCACTATCAAAAAATAGTTGATCGATTTGGGGATCTAAACCTCAAAACTGCCTGTTATAAGATTACAGCTCATTATCAGCAAATGATTGACCAATTTGGCAATCTAGAACCTCATAACGACATGTTATGAGATTACAGCTCATTATCAGCAAACGGTTGACTTATTCGACAATCTAGAACCTTAGAATGACTTGTTATGAGATTGTAGCTCATTATCAGTGAATTGTTGATTGATTCGACGATCTAGAATCTCAGAATAACTTGTTATGAGATTACAACTCATTATTAGTGAATGGTTGAGCAATTCGGCGATCTAGAACCTCAGAATGGTTTGTTATGAGATTATAGCTCATTATTAGCAAACAGTTGACCGATTCGGTGATCTAGAACCTCAAAACAACTTGTTATGAGATTACAGCTCATTATCAGTGAACAGTTGACCGATTCGGCGATCTAGAACCTCAGAATGACTTGTTATAAGATTATAGCTCATTATCAGTGAACAGTTGACTAATTCAGTGATCTAGAACCTCAGAATGACTTGTTATGAGATTACAGCTAATTATCAGTGAAAGATTGATCGACTCGGCGATCTAGAACCTCAGAATGGCTTGTTATAAGATTATAGCTCATTATCAGCAAACGGTTGACCGATTTGGTGATCTAGAACCTCAGAATGACTTATTATGAGATTACAGCTCATTATCAGCGAACGGTTGACCAATTCGGCAATCTAGAACCTCATAACGACTTCTTATGAGTTTACAGCTCATTATCAAAAAATAGTTGACTGATTCAGTGATCTAGAACCTCAAAATGACTTGTTATGAGATTGTAACTCATTATTAGTGAACGGTTGATCAATTTAGTGATCTAGAATCTCAGAATGGCTTGTTATGAGATTACAGCTCATTATCAGTGAACCGTTGACCAATTCAGCAATCTAGAACCTCAGAATGGCTTGTTATGAGATTACAACTCATTATCAGCAAATGGTTGACTGATTCAGTGATCTAGAAGCTCAGCATGACTTGTTATGAGATTGTAGCTCATTGTCAGCAAACGGTTGACCGATTCAGTGATCTAGAATCTCAGAATGACTTGTTATGAGATTACATCTCATTATCAGTGAATGGTTGACCGATTTAGTGATCTAGAACCTCAGAATGACTTGTTATGAGATTACAGCTCATTATTAGAAAATAGTTGACCGATTCAGTGATCTAGAACCTTAGAATGGTTTGTTATGAGATTATAGCTAATTATCAACAAATGGTTGACCGTTTCGGTGATCTAGAACCTTAGAACAACTTGTTATGAGATTATAGCTCATCATTAGCAAACGGTTGACCGATTCGGCAATCTAGAACCTCAGAATGACTTGTTATGAGATTGTAGCTCATTATTAGTGAACTATTGACTGGTTTAGTGATCTAGAATCTTAGAATGACTTGTTATGAGATTATAGCTCTTTATTAGTGAGCAGTTGACCTATTCAGTGATCTAGAACCTCAGAATGGCTTGTTATGAGGTTACAACTTATTATCAGAAAATGGTTGACCGATTCGGTGATCTAGAACCTCATAATGGCTTGTTATGAGATTACAGTTCATTATCAGTGAACGGTTGATCGATTCAACAATCTAGAACCTCAGAATAGCTTGTTATGAGATTACAGCTCATTATCAGTGAACGGTTGATTGATTCGGTGAACTAGAACCTCAGAATGACTTGTTATGAGATTACAGCTCATTATCAGCAAATGGTTGACCGATTCGACAATCTAGAACCTCAAAATGACTTGTTATGAGATTGTAACTCATTATCATTAAACAGTTAACCGATTTGACAATCTAGAATCTCAGAATGGCTTGTTATGAGATTGTAGATCATTATCAGCAAATGTTTAACTGATTCGATGATCTAGAACCTCAAAATGGCTTGTTATGAGATTTTAGGTCATTATCAGTGAACAGTTAATGGATTCGCCGATATAAAATCTTAGAATGACTTGTTATGAGATTATAGCTCATTATCAGTGAATGGTTGATCGATTTAGTGATTTAGAACCTCAAAATGGCTTGTTATGAGATTACAGCTTATTATCAGTGAATGATTGACTGATTCAATGATCTAGAACCTTAGAATGGCTTGTTATGAGATTATAGCTCATTATCAGCAAATGATTGACCGATTCAGCAATCTAGAACCTCAGAATGACTTGGTATGAGATTACAGCTTATTATCAATGAACGGTTGACCAATTCAACAATCTAGAACCTCAGAATTGCTTGTTATGAGATTACAGCTCATTATCAGCAAATGGTTAATCGATTCAGTGATCTAAAACCTCAGAATGACTTGTTATGAGATTGTAGCTCATTATCAGCCAATGATTGACCAATTTGATGATCTAAAATCTCAGAATGACTTGTTATGAGATTACAGCTCATTATCAGTGAACGGTTGACCAATTCAGCAATCCAGAACCTCAGAATGGCTTGTTATGAGATTACAGCTCATTATCAGCAAATGGTTGACTGATTCAGTGATCTAGAACCTTAGCATGACTTGTTATAAGATTGTAGCTCGTTGTTAGTGAACGGTTGACCGATTCAGTGATCTAGAATCTCAGAATGACTTGTTATAAGACTACATCTTATTATCAGTGAATGGTTGACCGATTGAGCGATCTAGAACCTCAGAATGACTTGTTATGAGATTACATCTCATTATTAAAAAATGGTTGACCGATTCGGCGATCTAGAACCTTAGAATGACTTGTTATGAGATTACAGCTAATTATCAGCAAATGGTTGACCGTTTCGGCTATCTAGAACCACAGAATAGCTTGTTATGAGATTATAGCTCATTATCAGCAAATGGTTGACTGATTCGGCAATCTAGAACCTCAAAATGACTTGTTATGAGATTATAGCTCATTATCAGCGAACTATTGACCGATTCAGTGATCTAGAATCTCAGAATGACTTGTTATGAGATTATCACTCATTATCAGTGAATGGTTGACCTATTCGGCGATCTAGAACCTCAAAGTGGCTTGTTATGAGGTTATAACTTATTATCAGCAAACGATTGACCGATTCGGTGATCTAGAACCTCAGAATAGCTTGTTATGAGATTACAGCTCATTATCAATGAATGGTTGATCAATTTAGCAATCTAGAACCTCAGAATGGCTTGTTATGAGATTACAGCTCATTATCAGTGAATGATTGATCAATTCGGCAAGCTAGAACCTCAGAATGGCTTGTTATGAGATTACAGCTCATTATCAGCAAATGACTGATCGATTTGGCGATCTAGAACCTCAAAATGACTTGTTATGAGATTGTAACTCATTATCATTAAACAGTTGACCAATTCAACAATCTAGAATCTCAGAATGGCTTGTTATGAGATTGTAGATCATTATTAGCAAATGTTTGACTGATTCGACGATCTAGAACCTCAAAATGGCTTGTTATGAGATTTTAGCTCATTATCAGTGAATGGTTCACGGATTCACTGATATAGAATCTTAGAATGACTTGTTATGAGATTATAGCTCATTATCAGTGAACGGTTGACCGATTCAGTGATTTAGAACTTTAAAATGGCTTGTTATAAGATTACAGCTTATTATCAGTGAATGATTGACTAATTCAATGATCTAGAACCTTAGAATGGCTTGTTATGAGATTATAGCTCATTATTAGCAAATGATTGACCGATTCAATGATCTAGAACCTCACAATGACTTATTATGAGATTATAGCTTATTATCAATGAATGGTTGACCAATTCGGCAATCAAGAACCTCAGAACGGCTTGTTATGAGATTACAACTCATTATCAGCAAATGGTTGATCGATTCAATGATCTAGAACCTCAGAATGACTTGTTATGAGATTGTAGCTCATTATTAGCAAATGATTGACCGATTCGGTGATCTAGAATATCAGAATGACTTGTTATGAGATTACAGCTCATTATCGGTGAACGATTGAAGGATTCGGCGATCTAGAACCTCAGAATGGTTGACCGATTTGGTGATCTAGAATCTCAGAATGGCTTGTTATGATATTTTAGATCATTATCAGCAAATGGTTGACTGATTTGATGATCTAGAACCTTAAAATAGCTTGTTGTAAGATTGTAGCTCATTATCAGCAAACGATTGACCAATTCGGTGATCTAGAATCTCAGAATGACTTGTTATGAGATTACAACTTATTATCAGAAAATGGTTGACCCATTCAATGATCTAGAACCTTAGAACAACTTGTTATGAGATTACAGCTCATTATCAGTGAATGATTGACTAATTTAATGATCTAGAACCTCAGAACTGCTTGTTATGAGATTGCAACTCATTACCAGCAAACGATTGACTGATTCGGCAATCTAGAACCTTAGAATGACTTGTTATGAGATTACAGATCATTATCAGTGAACGGTTGACCAATTTGCTAATCTAGAACCTCAGAATGACTTGTTATGAGATTATAGCTCATTATCAACAAATGGTTGACTGATTCGGTGATCTCGAACCTCAGAATGACTTGTTATGAGATTGTAGCTCATTATCAGTGAATGGTTGACTGATTTGGCGATCTAGAATCTCAGAATGACTTGTTATGAGATTACAGCTCATTATTAGTGAATGATTGACCGATTCAGTGATCTAGAACCTCAGAATGGCTTGTTATGAGATTACAGCTCATTATCAGCAAATAGTTGACAGATTCGGCGATCTAGAACCTTAGAATGACTTGTTATGAAATTGAAGCTCATTATCAACAAACGGTTGACCGATTCGGCAATCTAAAACCTCAGAATGACTTGTTATTAGGTTGTAGCACATTATTAGTGAACAGTTGACCGATTCGGTGATCTAGAATCTCAGAATGACTTGTTATGAGATTACAGCTCATTATCAACAAATGGTTGACTGATTTGGATATCTAGAACCTCAGAATGGCTTGTTATGAGATTACAACTCATTATCAGCAAACGGTTGACCGATTCGGTGATCTAGAACCTTAGAATAGCTTGTTATGAGATTACAGCTCATTATCAATGAATGGTTGACTAATTCAGTGATCTAGAATATTAGAATGACTTTTTATGAGATTACATCTCATTATCAGTGAACGGTTGACCGAATCGGTGATCTAGAACCTCAGAACGGCTTGTTATGAGATTACAGCTTATTATCAGCAAACGGTTGACCGATTCTGTTATCTTTAACCTCAAAATGACTTGTTATGAGATTGTAACTTATTATTAGCAAATAGTTAACCGATTCGGCGATTTAGAATCTCAGAATGGATTGTTATGAGATTGTAGATCATTATCAGCAAATGATTGACTGATTCAATGATCTAGAACCTTAAAATGGCTTGTTATGAGATTGTAGCTCATTATCAGTGAACAGTTGACCAATTCATTAATCTAGAATCTTAGAATGACTTGTTATAAGATTATAGCTCATTATCAGCAAATAGTTGACCGATTCAGTGATCTAAAACCTCAAAATGGCTTGTTATGAGATTATAGCTCATTATTAGCAAACAGTTGACTGATTCAATGATCTAAAACCTGAGAATGGCTTGTTAGGAGATTACAGCTCATTATCAGAAAATGGTTGACCGATTCAGTGATCTAGAACCTCAGAATGACTCGTTATGAGATTACAACTGATTATCAGTAAATTGTTGACTAATTCGGCAATCTAGAACCTTAGAATGACATGTTATGAGATTATAGCTCATTATCAACAAACAGTTGACCGATTTAGTGATCTAGAACCTTAGAATGACTTGTTATGAGATTGTAGCTCATTATCAGTGAATATTTGATCGATTCAGTGATCTAGAATCTTAGAATGACTTGTTATGAGATTATAGCTCATTATTAGCAAATAGTTGACCGATTTGGCAATCTAGAACCTCAGAACGACTTGTTATGAGATTATAGCTCATTATCAGAAAATGGTTGACTGATTCAGTGATCTAGAACCTCAGAATGGCTTGTTATGAGATTACAGCTCATTATCAACGAACAGTTAACCGATTCAGTAATCTAGAACCTTAGAATGACTTATTAGGAGATTATAGCTTATTATCACCAAACGGTTGACCAATTCAGCAATCTAGAACCTCAAAATGACTTGATATGAGATTGTAGCTATTATCAGTGAACAGTTGATTGATTTAGCGATCTAGAATGTCAGAATGACTTGTTATGAGATTATAGCTCATTATTAGTGAATGGTTGATTGATTTGGGAATCTAGAACCTCAGAATGGCTTGTTATGAGATTACAGCTCATTATCAGGAAATAGATGATTGATTCAGTGATCTAGAACCTTAGAACGGCTTGTTATGAGATTATAGCTCATTATTAGTGAACGATTGACCGATTCAGAAATCTAAAACCCCAGAATGGCTTGTTTTGAGATTATAGCTCATTATAGCAAACGGTTGACCAATTCAGTGATCTAGAACCTCAGAATGACTTGTTATAAGATTATAGCTCATTACTAGCAAACGGTTGACTGATTCAGTGATCTAGAACCTCAAAATGACTTGTTATGAGATTGTAACTCAGTATCAGCAAATGGTTGACTGCTTCAGCAATCTAGAATCTCAGAATGGCTTATTATGAGATTTTAGATCATTATCAGCAAACGGTTGACTAATTTGATAATGTAGAACCTCAAAACAGCTTGTTATGAGATTGTAGCTCATTATCAGTGAACGGTTGACCGATTCAGTGATCTAAAATCTCAGAATGACTTGTTATGATATTATAGCTCATTATCAGTAAATGGTTGACCGATTTAGTGATCTAGAACCTTAGAATGGCTTGTTATGAGATTACAGCTCATTATCAGTGAACGGTTGACTGATTTAATGATCTAGATTCTCATAACGGCTTGTTATAAGATTATAGCTTATTATCAGCAAATGGTTGACTGATTTAGTGACCTAGAACCTCAGAATGACTTGTTATGAGATTACAGCTCATTATTAGCAAACGGTTGAACAATTTGACAATCTAGAACCTCAAAATGGCTTGTTATGAGATTACAGCTCATTATCAGCAAATGGTTGACCGATTCAGTGATCTAGAACCTCTGAATGACTTTTTATGAGATTTTAGCTCATTATCAATGAATGGTTGACCGATTCAGTGATCTAGAATCTCAGAGTGACTTGTTATGAGATCACAACTCATTATCAGTGAATAGTTGACTAATTTGCCGATCTAGAACCTTAGAGCAGCTTGTTATGAGATTACAGCTCATTATTAGCAAATGTTTGACCGATTCGGCGATCTAGAACCTTAGAATAGCTTGTTATGAGATTATAGCTCATTATCATTGAACGATTGACCGATTCAGTGATCTAGAACCTCAAAAATGCTTGTTATGAGATTATAGCTCATTATCAACAAACGGTTGACCGATTCAGAAATCTAGAACCTCAGAATGACTTATTATGAGATTGTAGCTCATTATCAGCAAACGGTTGACTGATTTGATGATCTAGAATCTATGAATTACTTGTTATGAGATTATAGCTCATTATCAATGAATGATTGACCGATTTAGCGATCTAGAACTTTAGAATGACTTGTTATGAGATTACAGCTCATTATCAGCAAAGAGTTGACCAATTTGGTGATCTAGAACCTCAGAATGACTTGTTATGATATTACATCTCATTATCAGTGAATGGTTGACAGATTCAGTGATCTAGAACCTTAAAATAGCTTATGATGAGATTACAGCTTATTATCAGCAAACGGTTGACAGATTCGGTGATCTAGAACCTCAGAATGGGTTGTTATGAGATTATAGCTCATTATCAGCAAACGGTTGACTGATTTGGCAATCTAGAACCTCATAATGATTTGTTATGAGATTGTAGCTCATTATCAGCAAATGGTTGACTGATTTGTTGATCTAGAATTTCAAAATGACTTGTTATAAAATTATAGCTCATTATCAGTGAACAGTTGACCGATTTGGTGATCTAGAACCTCAGAGTGGCTTTTTATGAGATTACAGCTCATTATCAATAAATAGTTGATCGATTTGGTGATCTAGAATCTTAGAATGACTTGTTATGAGATTATAGCTCATTATCAGTGAACGGTTGACCGATTCGGTGATCTAGAACCTTAGAATGGCTTGTTATGAGATTGCAGCTTATTATCAACGAATGGTTGACCAATTGGGTGATCTAGAACCTTAGAATGACTTGTTATGAGATTACAGCTCATTATCAGCAAATGATTGACCGATTTGGTGATCTAGAACCTAAAAATGACTTGTTATGAGATTGTAACTCATTATCAGCGAATGGTTGACTGATTCGGCGATCTAGAATCTTAGCATGGCTTGTTATGAGATTGTAGATCATTATCAGCAAATGGTTGACTGATTTGACAATCTAGAACCTCAAAATGGCTTGTTATGAGATTGTAGCTCATTATCAGTGAATTGTTGACCAATTCAGTGATCTAGAATCTCAGAATGACTTGTTATGAGATTACAACTCATTATCAGAGAATGGTTGATCGATTCAGTGATCTTGAACCTCAGAATAGCTTGTTATGAGATTACAGCTCAATATCAGTGAATGGTTGACGTATTGAATGATTCAGAACCTTAGAATGGCTTGTTATGAGATTACAACTCATTATCAGCAAACGGTTATGTACTCCTCTCTTTCTGATTTCCACAGCTTTCAAAAGGCGAGGGTTAGTAGCAAAGGTTTCACAAATGAATGCAAATCAAGTATATAATGACTACTAAATGAATAACATAAATGTGAGCAATAAAATGTACAAGAAAGAGAAAGGAAGACAAATAAATGCAAACCCCATGATGCTTGAAGCTTCTATTATTTCTCTCTACTCCTTTCGAAATGCTGTTCTTGATGCTCAGTATTGGCGGGGTAGCGTCTATGACTTGAGAAGCGTCAAGAATTTGATAATTGAAATGTGTGTGTGTGATCGCAAGATGGTTTGAATGCTAGAACCAAACTGACAGAGTAATGGCGCATGAGAGCTTGAAATCCTGGATCCTTCAAATGGTTGTGAAGGGTTTATTATATAGGAATTGATGATGAAATGAATGGTTGAGATCAATCCCAGAGATGGGGAGATGAACGGTTGAGATCAAAAGAAACATGAGAGGTCCTCAGTAAACTCCACCTCTTCATTTGGTAAAAATAAGATAGGGTTTGGTTAACTGAAGAGCTAATTATGAGTTGCCTTTTTGAACTGAAGAGATGGGTGAAGTTACCCATGTGGACTGGAGAGATGGGTGGAGTAACCCATGTGATCTAATTGGAGTTATCTCTTTGAAGATAAATCAGTATTTAATTCATTTATTTATTAATTATTTTCAACATGTGAGATAATTGAATTCTTTTTGATTAAGAATTTCTTTATTTGATGAAATTTAATTAATTTAATTGAAAGAATTTAATTAGTAAGTTTAAATATTTGAATTTAAACTATAGGAAATTGAGTTTAATTAATTAATTTAATGATAATTAATCAATTAAAGCTATTTAATTAAATAAAATTAATTATTTAATTAATTTTTAGAATTGGATTTGATGATTTGAGGAATGAATTTAGAAGAAAATAGATGATTAATTAATGATTAAAAAACCATTAATTAATAGATGAAACTTAGTGTTTTTAATGTAAAGTCACAAGCCTGTCCATTTTAGGGTGTCTATATTTGCCCCTCTTTGATGCAATGTGACTTATCACAGTGTGTCAAAGATTCTTTGATTTTTCTCTAGCTTTCCCCGACCTTTAGTAGGTGTATTTATGCCCCCTTAACAAATTAAGCATAGAAAATGCGTCTGATGAACATTAATTTGTTGAAAAAGTGAATCACTGTATGATGATGATGAATGCATTCCTATGTTAGTTATGATTTTATTGATGATGGATGCATTGATTATATGATCTACTATGCACATGTTTTGGATTTTTCTTATGCAATAAATGAATGCAATCTAGCATGCACAAAATATCTGAGTAATGCATGTGTTAGTTAGAAAGAAGTTAGTTTGGATAGATGTGCTCTGAGATTGATCTAATAGAATTTGATGATAGAAAAAGTTTTCTTTTTGCATTTTTGGATAGATATGATCTAATAGAAAGGATGAATGTCCCAAGTCGCTGCCCCAATTTCTAATAATTGTCATCATTGCATCTTTTTTTTTGTATTTTCTGATATTCTAAAAGAGCGTCGAATGATCCAGATCACATACCACCTGGATACCGCCATGACCTATTGATAGTGGAAGGAGTAGAGAGATTGAATAGAAAGAGACCCATAGTGCACCCAAATATTGACCATCTGGTTCAATTATGTTCCCTGTTTGAAAAGAAAGAGAGCCAAGAGCACCCAGATATTGACCATCTGGATACCACTTGTTCTCTGAAATTAATCTAAAACAAAAAAACCAAGATAGAACTCCTATGCACCCAGAGTCCATCTGGATAACATTGTGAGCTCTTGATTTCTAAAAGGGAAAGCCAAGCAAACAAGATAGAACTCCTACGCCCCTAGAGTCCATCTGGATAGCATCGTGAGCTCTTGTTTGCAAATATAAAAGGAAAGACCATAGGAACCAAGATAGAACTCTAAAGCATCTCAGAGTCCATCTGAATAGTGCTGTGAGCTCTTGATTTCTATAAAAAAAACAAGCAAAATAAAAGAGAAGGAATGTCCAATTCTTTCCCAGGTTTAATCTCAGATTGTGGAACTGCATGACTACCAGATAAGTGACAGCGCCTACCACATTTATCCTAAATCATTATGGCCCTAAAATCAAAGTGAACATTCAACAGACAGCAATCAAAGAAAAATAAGTCATTATCTATCATAGCTACTCTCCTCACATGTTGGATCCTGGAGTAGCATAAGAACGTAACCCCAAAATATAGACTAACATCTGACTGACTTGACTGACCTAGTCAACATTTTTGTGTGGTTCCTCGATGCAGTGGGTTCTCTTGATTGCTTTGACTCTTTGGATAGGCTTGTTTGGCTTGTTTTGATTGATCGTGTTGGCAACTGATTAAGCTATGTCAGATGGGCCAAATGCTTGTTCACAAAGCTCATGATTGTGACAATATTGATTGATAATTTTGATTGCTCTGATCGTGTTGGCAGCTGATCAAGCTGTGTTAGATGTGCCCAATGCTTGTTCACAAAGCTCATGATTGTGACAATATTGATTGATAGATTTTGATTTGATCAATTTGGCAGCTGATCAAGCTATGTCAGATGGGCCCAATGTTGATTTCCAAAGCCGATGTTTGTGACAATTGATTTGACTGGGCATGCTTGCCCCTTTCTCTTTTGATAACCGAGTTGGTTTTATTGCTTTGGGATTTTTGCAATTTTTAGAATGTTTTTGATGAAGATTTGATTTTCTCTTGATATTTGATCTTTTTAAGATTTTTTAGAACATTTAGAATTTCCCCCTAGTCTGGTGGACTAGTATTAACCACAGGTAAGTGCTTGGTGCTCAGAGGGGTTTGCGCTTCTGGATATTGCTTGGGATAGTTAGTCTTGCATTTTGAAGTGGGCTCAAGCCTTTGGAGCTCATTGATGGTGAAGCTAGTTTTGAACACTTGGCACCTGTTTGCCAGGTTTTCACCAAGGTACCTACTCAATAGCACTTGATTGCTAGGTTTTCACTAAGAGAGCGATGCTATTTTCTCTTTACTTTTTTTTTTTTTTTCTTTTTTGCTTACTTTTTTTAATTTGTCACCAAGGCGCCTGATTGCCAGGTTTTCACCAAGGTAACTTTTGTATTTTTATTTTTTTTTGGTATTTTCTAGATTGTAGATAAGTTCCTTAACAATGGAGACCTTTAAGGGTAGAACCTCTTTAGGTGCATGCTATTGATGTAGCTGGGGAGCTGATCTCCTTCTGGTGTTGCTAGTATGAATTCCCCACTCTGAGTAGAGTTGACAATAACAAACGGTCCTAGCCAGTTAGGCTCAAACTTACCAGGTTTGACTCACTCTACTTGATTCTTCTAATTTTCCATGAGGGCAAGGTCTCCTACCTCAAATGTTCATGGCTTCACCTTTTTGTGATAGTTCTTTCTAAGGCGATTTTGATAGCCTTGTAAGTGGTTGAAGGCATGCTGCCTTCTTTCATCTAGTAACTCTAGCTTGCTAAGCCTTGATACTCTATATTCTTCATCAAAAACTAGGTTCTTCAATGATATCCTCAGGGATGGGATTTCTAATTCGAGGGGTAATACCACCTCTGTTCCATAGACTAGGGAGAAAGGAGTTTCCCCTGTTGGTGTTCTCACACTAGTTCTGTATGCCCATACTGTAGGACTAAGCTGTAGATGCCAGTCTCTCCCTGATTTGTTCACTATTTTCTTCAAAATCTTTAAGATTGTTTTATTTGTAGCTTCGGCTTGTCCATTTCCTTGAGGGTAGTAAAATGAGGAGAACTCTTGTTTGATATGGAACTGTTCACACAGGTCTTCAACATCCTTGTTTTGGAAAGGGGTACTATGATCCGTTAGGATTGTTTGGGGGATCCTGTATCGACAGATGATGTGATTAAGCATGAACATTGCTATCTGTTTTCTAGTGATGTAAGTGAGGGGAATTGCTTCCACCCACTTTGTGAAGTACTCCATTGCTGCTATGA
>MU225283.1:195444-209044 GCA_018584345.1 Thuja plicata | reverse complement strand
ACATTTGAAGAGAATGGTCAAAGGGGTATGGGTATAGATCCTCTGTGGTATAGGATTTAGTTTGCCCCTGATTTTGCATATCCATCATTTGGTTTTGAAGGGTTTGCATTTGTTGCATTAGCATGTCCGTTTGATATTGTGATTGATGTCTGTGGACATTCCTTTGTGTCGTGGTGGGTATGAGGCTGCGCCTCTGTGTCCCTTGAGTAGGAACATAGGATTTCATCCTAGGGACTTCATATTGATTCCCCACTGAGTGATTTGTAACTGTAGGGACATGAGTAGTCCATGGTGGGTTTTGAAGTGTTTGCTATTGTGACTGAAACTGGGGTTGATAATGCTGGGGTGGGTATTGTTGCTGTTGAGGTTGGGTTTGAAACTGGGGTTGCTATTGCTGAGGTTAGATATGAGGCAACTGAAGCTGGGGTTGCTATTTTGAAGGTTGGATATGAGGCAACTAAAGCTGGGGTTACTGTTGCTGAGGTTGGATATGAGGCAACTGAAGCTGGGGTTGCTGTTACAGAGGTTGGATGTGAGGCAACTGAAGCTGGGGTTGCTATTGCAGAGGTTGGATGGGTGTCGGAATGGGAAAAGATGTAGCTTTGGGCGGGCCTTGACTGTAAGTCATTCCGACAGAGATGGATCCCTGCAGGCATGATGTGTTAATCCCAAGGTTAGTGTGGATGGATTGTAGCAGCGACATATTTTCAAAACAACTGGTGTTTGGTCAGATGGAAGGTATAGCATGAGAGTTGGACCGCGCTGGCCATGAGATTAAGGGTGGAGGCATACTATTGACCATGGGTGCACTTGGTTGTGAGCTTTTCATGCCTTGAGTAGATGATGTGCTAGCTTGGGTTGGGTCATTGGTTTGATTGGATATAGTCTGTGTCGATGTGGGTAAGGCCAATGGTGGAAAAACTTGTGACACAATAGGTAGTATCTGGGGAAGCTGAGTAGTATTCTGACTTGCAAGAGGGTTTTCGAGCCATATGACTGATACACTGAATTCAACGGGGAGTTTGACTCCTTTCTTTATTAGCATGGCCAAGTAACATTCAGGGTTCCTCTCTACAACAATGTCAACTACTTTGGTGGAGTAGGCATCTTGTTCCACATCTTCAAGTTTTTCTTCTGTGATATCTTGGAAAAAGGCTGCCCCATGGGGTTGTTCAATGAATAGAGCAGAACTGGTGTTCATGAAGGGATCATTCTTTTGCTCTATTTTCCAAGCGGAAAAACGGTTGATATATGACTCATCAGGTTGAGCTCTAGCCTTAGACCTTGTGTAAGGTCCTCCATGAGGTGTTTGAGACATAGTGTGGTCCAGGTTTTGTAACTAAAACAAGTGATATAAAGAAAATAAAGAAGAGGATCCTTTATAAGCAAAATTTGAGTTATGTTCTGGACAAGGGTAATTCTAATGACAGATTTTGATATAACTTGATCTCAAAGTGGTGATGATAAGAGATAAGATTACTGATCTTTGTCTTGGACAAAGTCAATTTGATAAAGATGATGATGTTTTGATAAGATGAGATCAAGATATTTCAAGTCTGATCTTTCGAACTATTAGTGTTTTTAGACAATAATCATGCTTTACAGAGAAAGGGTAATCTTAAATGTTTAGAGATTCACACAATGTTCTTCACATTTTCCTAGGATAGACACTAGTTTTGGACACCAAATTAAGAATTCTTTCAAGGTTTTAGGTCAGAATAGGAATATAGTATATCTGGTCAAATGTGGTACAATTTCACCGATTGTGGTAAAATGATTGGTCAATTATAGTAGTTTATCACACAAGGCTTCTGATTTGCAAGATAGTTGACGTTGACAACCCTAGACTTTAACATGTTTGACTTGTTTTGATAGTTTGGATATTTTGTTTTGCATTTTTAGAAATTGATCAAAGGAACAAGCACAATAGACACTATGTTTTGAAAAGTGAAGACTAAAATTGTGTATGTTCTACAAATTTTTCAAGTTGCAAGGTTATCATGAGGTCTCAACAATGAACAATCAAATTAATCTAGGTCAAATTGGCTTCAGAATATAATGTTATAGGCCTAATGCTTGAATGTCCGTTAGCTCACATAGTAATTGTCATGCTACTAGGACATGAAGGTCCATGATGTAGGTGCCTATGTTTTTGTCATTTTCAGGTATTGTTGTCGTGGAGTGAAGATCTCTTTCACTACACAAATATCATGGGACACATATGTTGGGAATCTTGGGGGGAAATTCTGCAACCCCTTGCACTATAATAAGGTATCTGTTCGGAGGTAAAATGGGTTGGCCTCTAATTAATCAAGGTTGTAGTAAGGGTCCGTGGTGTCTCTCCAATCGATTTGTACGTGCGTGACTCACTTAAGAGCCTAGTTGATCACGCTGGATCCTTAGGGATATTCACCTGATCCAGACTATCATCAACACGCCTTGCCCAAGCTTGGCTAGATAAGATGGAAATTTGATTCATGCCTTGTTTATATACCGATCGAAAGGATTACCAGTTTAAAGTCATTCTCCAAGGAAGAAGCGCATTCCCCAGACAGGCCTTTCTAAAAAAGTATAAAGGTTTGTAATCTAACAGTTTGTGCAAGTGCACCCAAAACTCAAGACACAAGGTAAATTGATTAAGCTCAAAATTTTGAAATGTGAACTAAGCTACACCACCATACAATCACGAATGTTCAATTTTAAGCCCAAAAAGTAGGTATTGATTGCTTGTTCAATTTTAGTGCACCAAATCAAGAGATTCTTTGCCTTTGTTCAATTTTTAATCCCCACGTCAATTTTAAGCCCAAATCTAAAGTATGAGGTGTGATATGTTTTGCAAGCACTGTTCTTTTTAAACCCAAATCAACAAATGAATTCCTTTTAGTTTGTGTTGTTTAAACAAGTTAGTACCAAAAATGATTATTCACAAAATGAGAAAATGTGAAACTTTGAAAAAATGAAATGATGCTTACAAAAAATTACCCTCATCTGTCCTTGATGACTTTGATCCAATCCTGCACAGAAACCAAAAATAATGTCAATTTAAAAGAAGATGGGCAGAAGACTTGGATCTGATATTTACAATATTTGTTGTGATTGCGGCAATATTCCTTCAACTACGGTAATCTTCTGACGATTGCGGTAAATAACTGACAATTGCAGTAAACTTCTATCAATTGCGGTAATAAACTGGCAACTACGGAAAAATGTTGTCGATTGCAGCATGGATCAGACAAATGCAGCAAAATTATTGTGATTGCGGCATAGATCAGATGATTGCGGAAAAATACCAGAATTCAGAAGACAAGAAATGGATAGAAAAACTGTGAAAGCCTGCAATCAATTGCAGTATTAAACCAGTCGATTCCGGTACAGTATAGACGATTGTGACAAAATACCGGCAATTGCGAAATTGTACAAATGTTAAAGAAAAGTGTGATTTTTAATTTTACGACTGTACGACCGTGGTTGATCAATTCATTTCTTCGTCTACAAGAGATATTTGGGCTATTTTTTCATGTCAGGTTCACCAAAATATACGCCTCTCTCTTTGATTCTCACAGCTTTCCAAAGGCGAGGGTTAGTAGCAAAGGTTTCACAAATGAATGCAAATCAAGTATATAATGACTACTAAATAAATAACAGAAATGTGAGTAATAAAATATACAAGTAAGAGAAAGGAAGACAAATAAATGCAAACCCCACGATGCTTGAAGCTTCTATTGTTTCTCTCTACTCCTTCCAAAACATTGTTCTTGATGCTCAGTATTGGTGAGGCAGCGTCTATGACTTGAGAAGCATCAAGAATTTGATAATTTAAATGTGTGTGTGTGTGATTGTAAGATGGCTTGAATGCTAGAACCAAACTGACGAAGTAATGGAACACAAGAGCTTGAAATCCTGGATCCTTCAAATGGTTGTGAAGGGTTTATTATATACGAATTGGTGATGAAATAAATGGTTGAGATCAATCTCAGAGATGGGGAGATGAATTGTTGAGATCAAAAGAAATATGAGAGGTCCTCAGTAAACTCCACCTCTTCATTTGGTGAAAAGGAGATAGGGTTTGGTTAACTAAAGAGTTAATTATGAGTTGCCTTTTTGAACTAAAGAGGTGGGTGAAGTTACCCATGTGGACTGGAGAGATGGGTGGAGTAACCCATGTGATCTAATTGGAGTTATCTCTTTGAAGATAAATGAGTATTTAATTCATTTATTTATTAATTGTTTTCAACATGTAAGATAATTGAATTCTTTTTTATTAAGAATTGCTTTATTTGATAAAATTAAATTAATTTAATTCGAAGAATTTAATTAGTAAGTTTAAATATTTGAATTTAAACTATAGGAAATTGAGTTTAATTAATTAATTTAATGATAATTAATCAATTAAAGCTATTTAATTAAATAAAATTAATTATTTAATTAATTTTGAGAATTGGATTTGATGATTTGAGGAATGAATTTAGAAGAAAATAGATGATTAATTAATGATTAAAAAACCATTAATTAATAGATGAAACTTAGTATTTTTAATGTAAAGTCGCAAGCCTATCCATTTTAGGGTGTCTACAGGTTGATCGATTCGGCGATCTAGAACCTCAGAGTGACTTGTTATGAGATTACAGCTCATTATCAGTGAATGGTTGACCAATTCGGTAATCTAGAACCTCAGAATGGGTTGTTATGAGATTATAGCTTATTATCAGTGAACAGTTGACCGATTGGGCGATCTAAAACCTCAGAACGGCTTGTTATGAGATTATAGCTCATTATTAGCAAATGATTGACCGATTCAACAATCTAGAACCTCAGAATGACTAGTTATGGGATTATAGCTCATTATCAGTGAATGATTGACCGATTTGGTGATCTAGAATCTCAGAATGACTTGTTATGAGATTACAGCTTATTATCAGCGAACGGTGGACCGATTCGGTGATCTAGAACCTTAGAATGGATTGTTATGCGATTATAGCTCATTATCAGCAAATGGTTGACCGATTCAGTGATCTAGAACCTCAGAATAGCTTGTTATGAGATTACAACTCATTATCAGTGAACAATTGACCTATTTGGCGATGTAGAACCTTAGAACAACTTGTTATGAGATTACAGCTCATTATCAGTGAACGGTTGACCGAATCAGCGATCTAGAACCTTAAAATTACCTGTTATGAGATTACAACTTGTTATCAGCAAATGGTTGACTGATTCGGTGATCTAGAACCTCAAAATGACTTGTTATGAGATTGTAACTCATTATCAGCATACGATTGACTAATTCGGCAATCTAGAGTCTCAGAATGGATTGTTATGAGATTATAGATTATTATCAGCAAATGGTTGACTGATACGATGATCTAGAACCTCAAAATGGCTTGTTATGAGTTTGTAGCTCATTATCAGTGAATGGTTGATAGATTCGGCGATCTAAAAACTTAAAATGACTTGTTAAGAGATTATAGGTCATTATCAGTGAATGGTTGACTGATTCAGCAAACTAGAACCTCATAACAGCTTGTTATGAGATTAAAACTAATTATCAGTGAACGGTTGACTGATTCAATAATCTAGAACCTCAGAATGACTTGTTATGAGATTACAGCTCATTATCAACAAACGGTTGACCGATTTGGTGATCTAGAACCTCAGAATGACTTGTTATGAGATTACAACTCATTATCAGTGAAAGGTTGACCAATTTGGCTATTTAGAACCTCAGAATGGCTTGTTATGAGATTACAGCTCATTATCAGCAAACGGTTGACTGATTCGGTGATCTAGAATCTTAGAATGACTTATTATGAGATTACAGCTCATTATCAGTGAATTGTTGACTGATTCAGTGATCTAGAACCTCAAAATGGCTTGTTATGAGATTAGAGCTCATTATCAGTGAATAGTTTACTGATTCAATGATTTAGAACCTCAGAATGGCTTGTTATGAGATTACAACTCATTATCAGCAAATGGTTGACCGATTCGACGATCTAGAACCTTAGAATGACTTGTTATGAGATTACAGCTCATTATCAGGGAACAGTTGACCAATTCTGCAATCTAGAACCTCAGAATGGCTTGTTATGAGATTACAGCCCATTATCAATAAACAGTTGACCGATTCAGTGATCTAGAACCTTAGAATGACTTGTTATGAGTTTGTAGCTCATTATCAGCAAACGGTTGACTGATTCGATGATCTAGAATCTTAGAATGACTTGTTATGAGATTACAACTTATTATCAGTGAAGGGTTGACCAATTTGGTGATCTAGAACCTTAGAATGGCTTGTTATGAGATTACAGCTCCTTATCATCAAACAATTAACCGATTCGGTGATCTAGAACCTTAGAATGGCTTGTTATGAGATTACAACTCATTATCAACAAATAGTTCACCGATTCGGCTATCGACAACCTCAGAATGGCTTGTTATGAGATTACAACTCATTATTAGCAAACGGTTGACTAATTCGGCAATCTAGAACCTTAGAATGACTTATTATGAGATTGTAGCTCATTATCAGCAAATAATTGACCAATTTGGCAATCTAAAATTTTAGAATGACTTGTTATGAGATTACAACTCATTATCAGCGAATGGTTGACCGATTCAGTAATCTAGAACCTTAGAATGGCTTGTTATGAGATTACAACTCATTATTAGCAAACGGTTGACCAATTTGGCGATCTAGAATCTCAAAATGGCTTGTTATGAGATTGTAACTCATTATCAGTGAATGGTTGACCGATTCGGCCATCTAGAACCTCAAAATGACTTGTTATGAGATTATAACTCATTATCAGCGAACGGTTGACCAATTCGGGGATCTAGAATCTCAGAATAACTTGTTATGAGATTTAGATCATTATCAGCAAATGGTTGACTGATTTGATGATCTAGAACCTCAAAATGGCTTGTTATGAGATTGTAGCTCATTATCAGTGAATAGTTGACCAATTTGGATATCGAGAATCTCAGAATGACTTGTTATGAGATTGCAACTCATTATCAGTAAATAACTGACCGATTCAGCAATCTAGAACCTCAAAACGGTTTGTTATGAGATTACAGCTCATTATCAGTGAACGGTTGACTGATTCAATGATCTAGAACCTCAGAATGGCTTGTTATGAGATTACAACTCATTATCAGCAAATGGTTGACCGATTCGGTGATATAGAACCTCAGAATGACTTGTTATGAGATTATAGTTCATTATCAGTGAATGCTTGACCAATTTGGTAATCTAGAACCTTAGAACAGCCTGTTATGAGATTATAGCTCATTATCAGTAAACATTTGATCGATTCAGCGATCTAGAACCTTAGAATGACTTGTTATGAGATTGTAGTTCATTATCAGTGAACGGTTGACCGATTCGGTGATCTAGAATCTCAGAATGACTTGTTATGAGATTACAGCTCATTATCAGTGATAAGTTGACCCATTCGGTGATCTAGAACCTCAGAATGGCTTGTTATGAGATTACAGATCAATATCAGCAAACAGTTGACCCATTCGGTGATCTAGAACCTCAGAACAGCTTGTTATGAGATTACAACTCATTATCAGTGAATGGTTGACTGATTCAGCGATCTAGAACCTCAAAATAGCTTGTTATGTGATTATAGCTCATTATCAATAAACAGTTGACCGATTCAGAAATCTAGAACCTCAAAATGACTTGTTATGAGATTGTAACTCATTATCAGCAAACGGTTGACCAATTCGCCGATCTAGAATCTCAGAATGATTTGTTATGAGATTACAGCTCATTATCAGTGAATGGTTGACCGATTCAGTGATTTAAAACCTCAGAATGGCTTGTTATGAGATTACAGCTTATTATCAGCAAACAATTGACCAATTCGATGATCTAGAACCTTAGAATAGCTTGTTATGAGATTACAACTCATTATCAGTGAACGGTTGACCGATTTGGTGATCTAGAACCTCAGAACAGATTATTATGAGATTACAGCTCATTATCAGCAAACAATTGACCAATTTAGCGATATAGAACCTCAGAATGACTTGTTATGAGATTAAAGCTCATTATCAACAAATGGTTGACCGATTCGGTGATCTAGTACCTCAAAATGATTTGTTATGAGATTGTAACTCATTATTAGCGAATGATTTACCAATTTGGTGATCTAGAATCTCATAATGGCTTGTTATGAGATTGTAGATCATTACCAGCAAACAGTTGATTGATTTGATGATCTAGAACCTCAAAATGACTTGTTATGACACTGTAGCTCATTATCAGTGAATAGTTAACCGATTCGGCGATATAGAATCTTAGAATGACTTATTTTCAGATTATAGCTCATTATCAGCGAACAGTTGACCGATTCAGTGATCTAGAACCTTAGAATGGCTTGTTATGAGATTACAGCTCATTATCTGCAAACGGTTGACTAATTCAATGATATAAAACCTCAGAATGTCTTCTTATGAGATTACAGCTCATTATCAGCAAATGGTTGACTGATTTGGCAATCTAGAACCTCAGAATGACTTATTATGAGATTACATCTCATTATCAGTGAATGGTTGACCAATTCGGCAATCTAGAACCTCAAAATGACTTGTTATGATGAGATTACAGCTCATTATTAGAAAATAGTTGACTGATTCAATGATCTAGAACCTCAGAATGACTTGTTATGAGATTGTAGGTCATTATCAGTGAACGGTTGACTGATTTAGTGATCTAGAATCTCAGAATTACTTGCTATAAGATTATAGCTCATTATCAGCAAATGGTTGACCGATTCAGCGATCTAGAACCTTAGAATCACTTGTTATGAGATTACAGCTCATTATCAACAAATAGTTGACCTATTCAGCGATCTAGAACCTCAAAATGGCTTGTTATAAGATTACAACTCATTATCAGCGAATGGTTGATCGATTCGGTGATCTAGAACCTTAGAACAGCTTGGTATGAGATTACATCTCATTATCAGCAAAGGGTTGACCGATTCGGCAATCTAGAATCTCAGAATGACTTGTTATGAGATTGTAGCTCATTATAGTGAATGATTGACCGATTCGGTGATCTAGAATCTCAAAATGACTTGTTATGAGATTACAGCTCATTATCAGTGAATGGTTGACTGATTCGGTGATCTAGAACCTCAGAATGGCTTGTTATGAGATGACAGCTCATTATCAACAAATAGTTGACTGATTCGGTGATCTAGAACCTTAGAACGACTTGATATGAGATTACAGCTCATTATTAGTGAACTGTTGACTGATTTGGTGATCTAGAACCTTAGAACGACTTGTTATAAGATTACAGCTCATTATCAGTGAATGGTTGACCAATTCGACAATCTAGAACCTTAGAATGATTTGTTATGAGAGTATAGCTCATTATTAGCAAATGGTTGACCGATTCGGCTATCTAGAACTTCAAAATGACTTGTTATGAGATTGTAACTCATTATTAATGAATAGTTGACCAATTCGGTGATCTAGAATCTCATAACGGCTTGTTATCAGATTGTAGATCATTATCAGCAAATAGTTGACTGATTTGATGATCTAGAACCTCAAAATGGCTTGTTATGAGATTGTAGCTCATTATCAGCAAACGATTGACTGATTTGGCGATCTAGAATCTCAGAATGACTTGTTTTGAGATTTTAGCTCATTATTAGTGAATGGTTGACCGATTTAGTGATCTAGAACCTAAGAATGACTTGTTATGAGATTACAGCTCATTATTAGTAAATGGTTGACCGATTCGGTGATTTAGAACCTCAGAATAGCTTGTTATGAGATTAAAGTTTATTATCAGCAAATGGTTGAGCGATTCAGTGATCTAGAACCTCAAAATGACTTGTTATGAGATTACAGCTCATTATCAGTAAATGGATAACTGATTCGGTGATCCAAAACCTCAAAATGACTTGTTATGAGATTGTAACTCATTATCAGCAAACGGTTGACTGATATAGTGATCTAGAATCTCAGAATAACTTGTTATGAGATTATAGATCATTATCAACAAATGGTTGACTGATTCGATGATCTAGAACCTTAAAATGGCTTGTTATGAGATTATAGCTCATTATCAGTGAACAGTTGACCGATTTGGCAATCTAGAATCTCAAAATGACTTGTTATGAGATTACAGCTCATTATCAGTGAACGGTTGACCAATTCAGTGACCTAGAACCTCAGAATGGCTTGTTATAAGATTACAGCTCATTATCAGCAAACGATTGACTAATTCAATGATCTAGAACCTCATAATGGCTTGTTATGAGATTACAGCTCATTATCAACAAATGGTCGATAGATTCAGCAATCTAGAATATCAAAATGACTTGTTATGAGATTATAGCTCATTATCAGTGAATGGTTGACCAATTTGGTAATCTAGAACCTTAGAATGGCTTGTTATGAGATTACAGCTCATTATCAGCAAATGGTTCACTGATTCAGTGATCTAGAACCTTACAATGACTTGTTATGAGATTGTAGCTCATTATCAGTGAATGGTTGACTGATTCGGCAATCTAGAATCTCAGAATGACTTGATATGAGATTACAGCTCATTATCTTTGAATGGTTGACTGATTCAGTGATCTAGAACCTCACAACAACTTGTTATGAGATTACAGCTTATTATCAGCAAATGGTTGACTGATTTGGCTATCTAAAACCTTAGAATGGCTTGTTATGAGAGATTACGACTCATTATCAGTGACCGGTTGACCAATTCAGTGATCTATAACCTCAGAATAGCTTTTTATGAGATTATAACTCATTATCAGCAAACGGTTGACTGATTCAGCAATCTAGAACCTCAGAATGACTTGTTATGAGATTGTAGCTCATTATCAGTGAACGGTTGACCGATTCGGCGATCTAGAATCTCAAAATGACTTGTTATGAGATTATAGATCATTATCAGTGAACTGTTGACCGATTCAGTGATCTAGAACCTCAGAATGGCTTGTTATGAGATTATAGCTCATTATCAGCAAACGCTTAACTGATTCAGTGATCTAGAACCTCAAAATGGCTTATTATGAGATTGCAACTCATTATCAATGAATGGTTGACCGATTCGGTGATCTAGAACCTAAGAACTGATTATTATGAGATTACAACTTATTGTCAATGAATGGTTGACCGATTCAGTGATCTAGAACCTTAGAATGACTTGTTATCAGATTACATCTTATTATAAGCAAAGAGTTGATCGATTCGGCAATCTAGAAGCTCAAAATGACTTGTAATGAGATTATAACTTATTATCCACGAACAGTTGACCGATTTGGTGATCTAGAATCTTAGAATGACTAATTATGAGATTGTAGATCATTATCAGCAAATGATTGACTAATTCAATAATCTAGAACCTCAAAATGGCTTGTTATGAGATTGTAGCTCATTTTCAGTAAACGGTTCATCGATTCAGTGATCTAGAATCTCAGAATGACTTGTTATGAGATTACAGCTCATTATCAGGGAACAGTTGACCAATTAAGTGATCTAGAACCTCAAAATGGCTTGTTATGAGATTACAACTCTTTATCAGCAAACGGTTGACTAATTTAATGATCTAGAACCTCAGAATGACTTGTTATGAGATTATAGTGCATTATCAATGAACGGTTGACTGATTATAACTCATTATCAACAAATGGTTGACCAATTTGGTCATCTACAACCTGAGAACAGATTGTTATGAGATTACGGCTCATTATCAACAAACAGTTGACCGATTGGGCAATCTAGAACTTCAGAATGGCTTGTTATGAGATTACAGCTCATTATCAATGAACGGTAGACCGATTCAGCAATCTAGAACCTTAGAACAGGTTGTTATAAGATCACAGCTCATTATCAGCAAATGGTTGACCGATTCAGCAATCTAGAACCTCAGAATGACTTGTTATGAGATTGTAGCTCATTATCAGTGAATGATTGACTGATTCGGCGATATAAAATCTTAGAATGACTTGTAATGAGATTACAACTCATTATCAGTAAATGGTTGACCGATTCGGTGATCTAGAACCTTAGAATGGCTTGTTATGAAATTATAGCTCATTATCAATAAATGGTTGACTGATTCAGTGATCTAGAACCTTAGAATGGCTTGTTATAGGATTACAGGTCATTATCAGTGAATGGTTGACTGATTCAGTGATTATCTAGAACCTCAGAATGGCTTGTTATGAGATTACAGCTCATTATCAGTGAACGGTTGACTGATTCAGTGATCTAGAACCTCAGAATGACTTGTTATGAGATTACAGCTCATTATCAAGAAATGGTTGACCAATTTGGTGATCTAGAACCTCAAAATGACTTGTTATGATATTGTAACTCATTATCAGTGAATGGTTGACTGATTCGGCAATCTCAAATCTCAGAATGGCTTATTATGAGATTGTAGATTATTGTCAGCAAATGGTTGACTGATTCGATGATCTAGAACCTCAAAATGGCTTTTTATGAGATTGTAGCTCATTATCAGTGAACGGTTGACCGATTTGGTGATTTAGAATCTCAGAATGACATGTTATGAGATTACAGCTCATTATCAGTTAACGGTTGACCGATTCAGCGATCTAGAACCTTAGAACAACTTGTAATGAGATTACAGCTCCTTATCAATGAACGATTGACTTATTCAATGATCTATAACCTCAAAACAACTTATTATAAGATTATAACTCATTATCAGCAAATGGTTGACCGATTCGGTGATCTAGAACCTCATAATGACTCACTAGTACATTTGACCTCAATTTTTGACGACAATTGGTCGAAATTTCGACAGTAATTGGTCGAATTCACGACCAAAAATTTCGTCGGTCTTTTTTTGTCAAATTTTTGACGTATTTATAATTAGTCAAAATTTTGACCAAAAAAAAGGTCAAAATTTTGACTAAAACCCAAGCTTAAAATTGTCGTCATTTTTTAGTGCATTGGTCGAAATTTCGACCAATACTTCCACCAAGGAGTGGTCGCAAATTTCAACCAATTCACTAAAAAAATGACGAGAATGCCATGCTTTCCATCGAACCAATGGTCAAAATTTTGACCATTGTATTGGTCGAAATTAACCCTGGCATTGGTCAAAACTTTGACCAACGTTAATTTTTTTTTTAAAAAAAAAAAAAAAATTTTAAAATATTTTTAAAATTCTATTTCGATTCTATGAAGATTATATTCTCATTCTTCTTCTTCTAATTCTGTGCTGTAAACAAATTTAAATAGATGTTGATTATGATGTTGGTTCTTGTCGATACTTTCCTAAATTACACCTTTTGTAAATCATATCAGAACACTAAAAAGCAAAAGAAGTTTGCATGAAATACCATGAAAAATAGTCTTAAGACTTACAAATAAGAGTAAGTTGTATAAATTGCAGATCAACCTTATTTAAATTGACCAATGCTCATTCTCCAACATCAACAACAGACATTGTCACAACTCTCATTTTGTCTATTATTATCGGTCCAAAAATAAAGAATACATGCCAATGCTTATATCTGTATGAAAGAATATCTAAGTAATGAAGGTATTTAAAAACGTTAGACTTTGGAGTCGCACA
>MU225283.1:164353-195344 GCA_018584345.1 Thuja plicata | reverse complement strand
AAAATGTTCATTTGTAAATATGAGCCATTTTTTCAAGCCAACAACTGAGGAAGATTTGGAGTTCCTCAATAAACCCTTTTTGACTAGCCAACAACTGAGAAAGATATGGATTTACCTCAATAGACCCTTTTTGAGTGGCAGTAAGCGTGACGTAGTCGTTTCCAGCGACAGAGATAAGCACTACAGACCTTGACAGCTTTGGGGAATCGAACCCTGAACCTCCGGCAATCAATTTCTTGAACTGTTGGACTTGCTCTGGAACTGTTGTGAAGCCAAAAGCCCTAAAAATCCCGCTGCCACCCACTACAAAATTCACTCCTTGCGTAATCTTGTTTGCTTTTACATTACAGTTGTGACTTCTAAACAGAGGCCACTCTATTCTGGAAAGGGTTCGAACTCGTTTCCTTCATATTAATTTCAACCGCATCTCGATTGGTTAATCAATAGACCAGCCGCAGAGACCCGCAGCTCAGCGCTTTTTACATTAGTACCACAGCCCCAGATCCTCAGTACCCGATCGACACCCCAAAACCCAAAGCCGATACCCAATTCTATATTCCATATGTCTGCCCATAGCCCCTCAAATTTTTGAGCACCAGTGCTCTATTCTGTAGGGATTTATTTCTGCTAAGCGGCAGCCTCCAAAGATATAATAGGAAGTGTAAAATGAAGTTAACTTTTCTTTTTTTTTTACCTTTATGCACGTGTTGGTCAAAATTTCAACCAACACGGGCATAAAAGTAAAAAAAAGAAAAGTTAACTTTTATATTGCGACCAAACAAAACAATTTTTCAAGTTGGTCGAAAAGTTTGGTCGCAATTTAGGGTCAAATCTATTAGTGACTTGTTATGAGATTACAGCTCATTATCAGTAAACAGTTGACCAATTCGACAATCTAGAACCTCAGAATGGCTTGTTATGAGATTATAGCTCATTATCAGCAAACGGTTGACCGATTCGGTGATCTAGAACCTCAGAACAACTTGTTATGAGATTGTAGCTCATTATCAGTTAACGGTTGACTGATTCAGCGATCTAGAATCTCAGAATGACTTGTTATGAGATTACAGCTCATTACCAGCAAACAGCTGACCGATTTAGTGATCTAGAACCTTAGAATGGCTTGTAATGTGATTATAGCTAATTATCAACAAATGGTTGACCGATTCGGTGATCTAGAACCTCAGAATGGCTTGTTATGAGATTACAGCTCATTATCATTGAATGGTTGACCGATTCGGTGATCTAGAACCTCAGAATGGCTTTTTATGAGATTACAACTCATTATCAATGAACGGTTGATAGATTTAGCTATCTAGAACCATAGAATGACTTGTTATGAGATTATAGCTCATTATCAGTAAATAGTTAATCAATTTGGCAATCTAGAACCTCAAAATGACTTGCTATGAGATTGTAGCTCATTATTAGTGAATGGTTGACCGATTCGGTGATCTAAAATCTCAGAATGACTTATTTTGAGATTACAGCTCTTTATCAGTGAACGGTTGACCCATTCAGTGATCTAGAACCTCATAATGGCTTGTTATGAGATTATAGCTCATTATCAGCAAATGGTTGACCGATTTGGCGATCTAGAACCTTAGAACAGTTTTTTATGAGGTTACAGCTCATTATGAGTGAATAGTTGACCAATTCAGTGATCCAGAACCTCAAAATGACTTGTTATGAGATTATAGCTCATTATCAGTGAATGGTTGACTAATTTGGCAATCTAGAACCTCAAAATGGCTTGTTATGAGATTACAGCTCATTATCAGCAAACGGTTAACTAATTTCATGATCTAGAACCTCAGAATGACTTGTGATGAGATTGTAGTTCATTATCAGTGAACAGTTGACCGATTCAGTGATCAAGAACCTTAGAATGGCTTGTTATGAGATTACAACTCATTATCTATGAATGGTTGACCGATTCGATAATCTAGAACCTGAGAATGGCTTGTTATGAGATTACAGCTCATTATTAGCAAACGGTTGACTGATTCAGTGATCTAGAACCTTAGAACGGCTTATTATGAGATTATAGCTCATTATCAGTGAACGGTTGACTGAATCAGTGATCTAGAACCTTAGAAAGGCTTGCTATGAGATTATAGCTCATTATCTACAAACGGTTGACTGTTTCAGGAATCTAGAACCTTAGAATGACTTGTTATGAGATTGTAGCTCATTATCAGCAAATGGTTGACCGATTCGGTGATCTAGAATCTCAGAATGACTTGTTATGAGATTACAACTCATTATTAGTGAATGGTTGACTGATTCAGCGATCTAGAACCTCAGAATGGTTTGTTATGAGATTATAGCTCATTATCAGCAAATGGTTGACTGATTCAGTGATCTAGAATCTTAGAAGGGCTTGTTATAAGATTTCATCTCATTATCAGTGAACGATTGACCGATTTGGTGATCTAGAACCTCAAAATAACTTATTATGAGATTACAACTCATAATCAGTGAACGATTGACCGATTCGGTGATCTAGAACCTCAAAATGACTTGTTATGAGACTACAGGTCATTATCAGCAAACGACTGACTGATTCGGTGATCTAGAACCTCAAAATGACTTGTTATGAGATTGTAACTCATTATCAGTGAGTGGTTGATTGATTCAGTGATCTAGAATCGCAGAATGGTGTGTTATGAGATATAGATCATTATCAGCAAATAGTTGATTGATTCGATGATCTAGAACCTCAAAATGGCTTGTTATGAGATTGTAGCTCATTGTCAGTGAGCAGTTGACCAATTTGGTAATCTAGAATCTCGAGATGACTTGTTATAAGATTATAGCTCATTATCAACAAACGGTTGATCGATTCAGTGATCTAGAACCTCAGAATATCCTGTTATAAGATTACACCTCATTATCAATAAATGTTTGACTGATTCAATAATCTAGAACCTCAAAATGGCTTGTTATGATATTATAACTCATTATGAGCAAACGGTTGACCGATTTGGGGATCTAGAACCTCAGAATGACTTGTTATGAGATTACAGCTCATTATCAATGAACGGTTGACTAATTCAGAAATCTAGAACCTCATAATAACTTGTTATGAGATTACAGCTCATTATCAGCAAACAGTTGACTGATTCGGCGATCTAGAACCTCAAAATGACTTGTTATGAGATTGTAGCTCATTATCAGTGAATGGTTGACCGATTCGGCGATCTAGAATCTCAGAATGACTTGTTATGAGATTACAGCTCATTATCAGTGAACGGTTGACCAATTCGGTGATCTAGAACCTAAGAATGGCTTGTTATGAGATTACAGCTCATTATCAGCAAATGGTTGACCGATTCAGCGATCTAGAACCTCAGAATGACTTGTTATGAGATTACAGTGAATGGTTGACCAATTCGATGATCTAGAACCTTAGAATAGCTTGTTATGAGATTACAGGTTATTATCAGCAAATGGTTGACCGATTCAGTAATCTAGAACCTCAAAATGACTTTTTAATGAGATTGTAGCTCATCAGTGAATGGTTGACCGATTCAGCGATCTAGAATTTCAGAATGACTTATTATGAGATTATAGCTTATTATTAGTGAACAGTTGACCGATTTGATGATCTAGAACCTTAGAATGGCTTGTTATGAGATTAGATCTCATTATTAGCAAATGGTTGACCGATTCGGTGATCTAGAACCTCAAAATAACTTGTTATGAGATTACAACTCATTATCAGCGAACGGTTGACTGATTCAGTAGTTTAGAACCTCAGAATGACTTTCTATGAGATTATAGCCCATTATCAGTGAATGGTTGACCGATTCAGCGATCTAGAACCTCAGAATGACTTGTTATGAGATTATAGCTCATTATCAACAAACGGTTGACTGATTCGGCGATCTAGAATCTCAGAATGGCTTGTTATGAGATTGTAGATAATTATCAGTAAACAGTTGACTGATTTGATGATCTAGAACCTCAAAATGGCTTGTTATGAGATTCTAGCTCATTATTAGTGAACGGTTGACCGATTCGGCGATTTAGAATCTCAGAATGGCTTGTTATGAGATTATAGCTCATTATCAGTAAATGGTTGACCGATTCATTGATCTAGAACCTTAGAACCGCTTATTATAAGACTATAGGTCATTATCAGTGAACGGTTGACTGATTAAATGATCGAGAACCTCAGAATGGCTTGTTATGAGATTACAGCTCATTATTAGCAAATGGTTGACCGATTCAGTGATCTAAAACCTCAGAATGACTTGTTATGAGATTGTAACTCATTATCAGCAAATGGTTGACCAATTCAGTGATCTAGAAACTTAGAACAACTTGTTATGAGATTACAGCTCATTATCAGTAAATGGTTGACCGATTCAGTGATCTAGAACCTCTGACTTGTTATGAGATTACAGCTCATTATCAGTAAACAGTTGACCAATTTGGCGATCTAGAACTACAAAAATAGTTTTTTATGAGATTACAGCTCATTATCAGTTAACGGTTGACCTATTCGGCGATCTAGAACATTAGAACGGCTTGTTATGAGATTATAACTCATTGTCAGCAAATCATTAACCAATTCAGCAATCTAGAACCTCAAAATGGCTTGTTATAATATTGTAGCTCATTATCAGTCAACGGTTGACCGATTCAGCTATCTAAAATCTCAAAATGACTTGTTATGAGATTATAGCTCATTATCAGCAAACAGTTGACTGATTTAGTGATCTAGAACCTCAGAATGACTTATTATGAGATTATAGCTCATTATCAGCGAATGGTTGACCGATTCGGTGATCTAGAACCTCAAAATGGCTTGTTATGAGATTACAACTCATTATTAGTGAACGGTTAACCGATTTGGTGATCTAGAACCTCAGAATGACTTGTTATGAGATTACAGCTCATTTTCAGTGAACGGTTGACCAATTTGGTGATCTAGAACCTTAGAATGACTTGTTATGAGATTATAGCTCATTATCAACAAACAGTTGACCAATTCGGTGATCTAGAACCACAAAATGACTTGTTATGAGATTGTTACTCATTATCAGTGAACAGTTGACCAATTTGGCAATCTAGAATCTTAGAATGGCTTTATATGAGATTCTAGATTATTATCAACAAATGATTGACTGATTCAACAATCTAGAACCTCAAAATGTCTTATTATGAGATTGTAGCTCATTATTAGTGAACAGTTGGCCGATTCATCGATCTAGAATCTCAGAATGACTTATTTTGAGATTACAGCTCATTATCAGTAAACGGTTGACCGATTCAGCTATCTAGAACCTCAGAATGGCTTGTTATGACATTACAACTCATTATCAGAGAACGGTTGACTGATTCAATGATCTAGCACCTCATAATGGCTTGTTATGAGATTACAGCTCATTATCAACAAATGGTTGACCGATTTGGTGATCTACAACCTAAAAATAACTTGTTATAAGATTATAGCTCATTATCAGTGAACGGTTGACCAATTCGGCAATCTAGAACTTTAGAATGGCTTGTTATGATGAGATTATAGCTCATTATTAGCAAACAGTTGACTGATTCAGCAATCTACAAACCTCAAAATGACTTGTTATGAGATTGTAGCTCACTATCAGCGAACGATTGACCGATTCAGTGATCTAGAACCTCAGAATGACTTGTTATGAGATTAAAACTCATTATCAGCAAATGGTTGACCGATTCAACAATCTAGAACCTCAAAATGACTTGTTATGAGATTGTAGCTCATTATCAGTGAACGGTTGACCAATTCAGAGATCTAGAATCTCAGAATGACTTGTTATGAGATTACAACTCATTATCAGTGAATGATTGACCGATTCGGTGATCTAGAACCTAAGAATGGCTTATTATAAGATTACAGCTCATTATCAGCAAATGGTTGACCGATTCAATGATCTATAACCTCAGAATGGCTTGTTATGAGATTATAGCTCATTATCAGAAAATAGTTGACTGATTCAGCGATCTATAACCTCAGAATGACTTGTTATGAAATTTTAGCTCATTATCAGCGAACAGTTGACTGATTCGGTGATCTAGAATCTCAGAATGACTTGATATGAGATTACATCTCATTATCAGCGAATAGTTGACCGATTTGGTGATCTAGAACCTTTGAATGACTTGTTATGAGATTACATCTCATTATCAGCAAATGGTTGACCAATTCAGTGATCTAGAACCTCATAACGACTTGTTATATGAGATTACAGCTCATTATCAGTGAACGGTTGACCGATTCGGCTATCTAGAACCTCAGAATGACTTGTTATGAGATTACAACTCATTATCAGCAGACGGTTGAACGATTCGGCTATCTAGAACCTTAAAATGACTTGTTATGAGATTGTAGCTCATTATCAGTGAATGGTTGACCGATTCAGTGATCTAGAATCTCAGAATGACTTGTTATGAGATTGCAGCTCATTATCAGTGAATGGTTGACTGATTCAGCGATCTAGAACCTCAGAATGGCTTGTTATGAGATTACAACTCATTATCAGCAAACGCTTGACCAATTCCTCGATGTAGAACCTAAGAACAGCTTGTTATGAGATTACAGCTCAATATTAGTGAACAGTTGACCAATTCGGTGATCTAGAACCTTAGAACAAATTGTTATGAGATTACAACTCATTATCATTGAATGGTTGACTGATTCGATAATCTAGAACCTTAAAATGACTTGTTATGAGATTACAGCTCATTATCAGCAAACGATTGGCTAATTCGATGATCTAAAAACTCAACATGACTGGTTATGAGATTGTAACTCATTATCAGTGAATGGTTGTCCGATTCGGTGATCTAGAAACTCAGAATGGCTTGTTATATGATTGTAGATCATTATCAACAAATGGTTGACTAATTCGATAATCTAGAACCTCAAAATAACTTATTATGAGATTGTAGCTCATTATCAGCAAATGGTTCACTGATTCGGCGATCTAGAATCTCAGAATGACTTGTTATGAGATTACAGCTCATTATCAGTGAACGGTTGACCAATTAAGCGATCTATAACCTCAGAATGGCTTGTTATGAGATTACATCTCATTATCAGTAAACAATTGACTGATTCAATAATCTAGAATGTTAGAATGGCTTGTTATAAGATTACAACCCATTATCAGCAAACGGTTGACCGATTCGGCCATCTAGAACCTCAGAATGACTTGTTATGAGATTACAGCTCATTATTAGCAAACAGTTGACCAATTCAGCAATCTAGAACCTCAAAATGGCTTGTTATGAGATTACAACTCATTATCAGCAAACGGTTGACTAATTTGGTAATCTAGAACCTTAAAATGATTTATTATGAGATTGTAGCTCATTATCACCGAATGGTTGACTGATTCAGTGATCTAGAATCTCAGAATGACTTATTATGAGATTACAACTCATTATGGGTGAATGGTTGACCGATTCGGTGATCTAGAACCTCAGAATGGATTATTATGAGATTACAGCTCATTATCAGCAAACAATTGACCGATTTGATGATCTAGAACCTCAGAACGGCTTGTTATGAGATTACAGCTCATTATCAACGAACGGTTGACCGATTCAGTGATCTAGAATCTCAGAACAGCTTGTTATGAGATTACAGCTCATTATCAGCAAATGATTGACTAATTTGGCAATCTAGAACCTCATAATGACTTGTTATGAGATTGTATCTCATTATTAGCGAAGGATTGACCGATTCGGCGATCTAGAATCTGAGAATGACTTGTTATGAGATTACAGCTCATTATCAGTGAACGGTTGACAGATTCGGCAATCTCAGATTCGGCAATCTAGAACCTTAGAATGACTTGTTATGAGATTACAGCTCATTATCAGCAAATGGTTGACCGATTTGGCAATCTAGAACCTGAGAATGGCTTGTTATGACATTATATCTTATTATCAGTGAACACTTGACCAATTCAGCGATCTAGAACCTCAGAACGGCTTGTTATGAGATTACAACACATTATCAGTGAACAATTGATAGATTTGGTGATCTACAACCTCAAAATGACCTCTTATGAGATTACAGCTCATTATCAGCAAACGGTTGACTGATTCAGTGATCTAGAATCTCAAAACAACTTGTTTTGAGATTGTAACTCATTATCAATGAATGGTTGTCTGCTTTAGCGATCTAGAATCTTAGAACGGCTTGTTATAAGATTGTAGATCATTAAACGGTTGACTGATTTGATGATCTAGAACCTCAAAATGCCTTTTTATAAGATTGTAGCTCATTATCAGTGAACAGTTGACCAATTCAGTGATCTAGAATCTCAGAATGACTTGTTATGAGATTACAGCTCATTATCAGTGAATGGTTGACTGAGTCAGTAATCTAGAACCTCAAAATGGCTTGTTATAAGATTATAGCTCCTTATCAGTGAACGGTTGACTAATTCAATGATCTAGAATCTCAGAATGGCTTGGTATGAGATCATAACTCATTATCAGCAAACGGTTGACCGAATTGGCAATCTAGAACCTTAGAATGACTTGTTATGAAATTATAGCTCATTATCAGTGAACGGTTGACCAATTCAGTAATCTAGAACCTCAAAATGGCTTGTTATGAGATTACATCTCATTATCAGCAAACGGTTGACCGATTGAGCAATCTAGAACCTTAAAATGACTTGTTATGAGATTAAAACTCATTATCAACAAACGGTTGACCGATTCGACGATCTAAAATCTTGACATGACTTGTTATGAGATTGTAACTCATTATCAGTGAACTGTTGTCTGATTCGGTGATCTAGAATCTCAGAATGGCTTGTTATTAGATTGTAGATCATTATCAGCAAACGGTTGACTAATTCGATGACCTAGAACCTCAAAATGACTTGTTATGAGATTGTAGCTCATTATCAGCGAATGGTTCACCGATTCAGCGATCTAGAATCTTAGAATGACTTGTTATGAGATTATAGCTCATTATCAGTGAACGGTTGACCAATTCAGCGATCTAGAACTTCATAATGGCTTGTTATGAGATTACAACACATTATTAGCAAATGGTTGACCAATTCAGCAATCTAGAACCTTAGAATAGCTTTTTATGAGATTACAGTTCATTATGAGAAAATGGTTGACCGATTCGACGATCTAGAACCTCAAAATGGCTTGTTATGAGATTACAACTCATTATCAGTGAACGATTGACTGATTCAATGATCTAGAACCTCAGAACGGCTTGTTATGAGATTGTAGCTCATTCAAAAAATGGTTGACTGATTCGGCAATCTAGAGCCTCAGAATGAATTGTTATGAGATTACAGTTCATTATCACTAAATGGTTGACCAATTCAGCAATCTAGATCCTTAGAACGGCTTGTTATGAGATTACAGCTTATTATTAGCAAACGGTTGAGCGATTCAGTGATCTAGAACCTCAGAATGACTTATTAAGATATTGTAGCTTATTATCAGCAAATGGTTGACCGATTCAGTGATCTAGAATGTCAGAATGACTTGTTATAAGATTACAGCTCATTATGAGTGAACGGTTGACCAATTTGGCAATCTAGAACCTTAGAACAACTTATTATGAGATTATAGCTCATTATCAGCAAACAGTTGACCGATTTGGCTATCTAGAACCTTAGAATGGCTTGTTATGAGATTACCACTCATTATCAGTGAGCGGTTGAGCGATTCGGCAATTTAGAACCTTGGAATGGCTTGTTATGAGATTACAGCTCATTATCAGCAAACGGTTGACCGTTTTGGATATCTAGAACCTCAAAATGACTTGTTATGAGATTGTAGTTCATTATCAGTGAATGATTGACCGATTCAATGATCTAGAATCTCAGAATGACTTGTTATGAGATTATAGCTCATTATCAAGGAATGGTTGACCGATTCGGTGATCTAAAACCTTAGAATGGCTTGTTGTGAGATTACAGCTCATTATCAGCAAATAGTTGACCAATTTAGCTATCTAGAACCTCAGAATGGCTTGTTATGAGATTACAGCTCATTATCAGTGAATGGTTGAGAGATTTGGCAATCTAAAACCTTAGAATAGCTTGTTATGATATTACAGCTCATTATCAGTGAAGGGTTGACTGATTCGGCGATCTAAAACCTCAGAATGACTTGTTATGAGATTATAGCTCATTATCAGCAAACTGTTGACCGATTTAGTGATCTAGAACCTCAAAATGACTTGTTATAAGATTGTAACTCATTATTAGTGAACAGTTGACCGATTCAACGATCTAGAATCTCAGAATGGCTTTTTATGATATTACAGCTCAATATCAGTGAATGGTTGACTAATTCAATGATCTAGAACCTCAAAATGGATTGTTATGAGATTACTGCTCATTATCAGCAAACAGTTGAATGATTAAGTGATCTAGAACCTCAAAATGGCTTGTTATGAGATTAAAGCTCATTATCAGTCAACAATTGACTGATTCGGTGATCTAGAACCTTAAAATGTCTTGTTATGAGATTACAGCTCATTATCAGCAAACGGTTGACTGATTCAGCAATCTAGAACCTCAGAATGACTTGTTATGAGATTGTAGCTCATTATCAGTGAATAGTTGACCAATTTGGTGATCTAGAATCTAAGAATGACTTATTATGAGATTATAGCTCATTATCAACGAACGGTTGACCGATTTGGCAATTTAGAACCTTAGAATGACTTGTTATGAGATTACAGGTCATTATCAGTAAACGATTGATCGATTCGGTGATCTAAAAACTCAAAATGACTTGTTATGAGATTGTAAATCATTATCATTGAATGGTTGACCCATTCAGCAATCTAAAATCTCAGAATGGCTTGTTATGAGATTGTAGATCATTATCAGCAAACGGTTGACTGATTCAATGATCTAGAACCTCAAAATAGCTTGTTATGAGATTTTAGCTCATTATCAGTAAACGGTTGACCGATTCAGCAATCTAGAATCTTAGAATGACTTGTTATGAGATTATAGGTCATTATCAGTGAATGGTTGACCGATTTAGTGATCTAGAACCTCAGAATGGCTTGTAATGAGATTACAGCTCATTATCAATGAACGGTTGACTGATTCAATGATCTAGAACCTCAGAATGGTTTGTTATGAGATTACAGCTCATTATCAGCAAATGGTTGACAGATTTGGTGATCTAGAACCTTATAATGACTTGTTATGAGATTACAGCTCATTATCAGGGAATAGTTGACCAATTCAGCAATCTGGAACCTCAGAATGACTTGTTATGAGATTACAGCTCATTATCAGGAAATGATTGACTGATTCAACGATCTAGAACCTCAGAATGATTTGTTATGAGATTGTAGCTCATTATCAGTGAACGGTTGACCGATTTGGCAATCTAGAATCTTAGAATGACTTGTTATGAGATTACAAATCATTATCAGTGAACGGTTTACTGATTCGATGATCTAGAACCTCAGAACGGCTTGTTATGATATTACAGCTCATTATCAGCAAATGGTTGACCGATTCGGTGATATAGAACCTTAGAATAGCTTGTTATGAGATTAAAGCTCATTGTCAGTGAACAGTTGATCGATTCGGTGATCTAGAACCTAAGAACAACTTGTTATGAGATTACAGCTCATTATCAGCAAACGGTTAACCGATGCGGCAATCTAGAACCTCAGAATGACTTATTATGAGATTGTAGCTCTTTATCAGCAAACGGTTGATCGATTCAGTGATTTAGAATCTTAGAATGACTTGTTATGAGTTTATAGCTCATTATCAGTGAATGGTTGACCAATTTTGCAATCTAGAACCTCAGAATGGCTTGTTATGAGATTACAGCTTATTATCAGCAAACAGTTGACCTATTCGGTGATCTAGAACCTCAGAATGGCTTTTTATGAGATTACAGCTCATTATCAGTGAATGGTTAACCGATTCAGCAATCTAGAACCTCACAACTACTTGTTATGAGATTACAGCTCATTATCAGCGAACGATTGACAAATTCGGTGATCTAGAACCTCAAAATGGCTTGTTATGAGATTGTAACTCATTATCAACAAACGGTTGACCGATTCAGCGATCTAGAATCTCAGAACAACTTTCTATTAGATTGTAGATCATTATCAACAAACAATTGACTGATTTGATGATCTAGAACCTCAAAATAGCTTGTTATGAGATTATAGCTCATTATCAGCGAACGGTTGACCGATTTGGCGATCTAGAATCTCAGAATAACTTGTTATGAGATTACAGTTCATTATCAGCAAAGGGTTGACCGATTCAGTGATCTAGAACCTTAGAATAGCTTGTTATGAGATTATAGCTCATTATCAGCAAATGGTTGACTAATTCAATGATCTAGAACCTTAGATTGGCTTGTTATGAGATTATAGTTAATTATCAGCAAATAGTTGACTGATTCAACGATCTAGAACCTCAGAATGACTTGTTATGAGATTACAGCTCATTATCAGTGAATGGTTGACCAATTTGGCAATCTAGAAACTCATAACAACTTCTTATGAGATTGTAGCTCATTATCACTAAATAGTTGACTGATTCGGCAATTTAGAATCTCAGAATGACTTTTTATGAGATTACAGCTCATTATCAGCGAACAGTTGACCGATTCAGTGATCTAGAACCTTAGAATGGCTTGTTATGAGATTACAGCTCATTATCATCAAATGGTTGACCGACTCAATGATCTAGAACCTTAGAATGGCTTGTTATGAGATTATATCTCATTATCAATGAATGGTTGACCGATTTGGCGATCTACAACATCAAAATAGCTTATTATGAGATTACAGCTCATTATCAGTGAACGGTTGACCAATTCGGTGATCTAGAATCTTAGAATGACTTGTTATGAGATTATAGCTCATTATCAGTGAACGGTTGACCAATTCGGTGATCTAAAACCTTAGAATGGCTTGTTATGAAATTACAGCTCATTATCAGCAAACAGTTGACCGATTCAGTGATCTAGAACCTCAGAATGACTTGTTATGAGATTATAGCTCATTATCAATAAATGGTTGACCGATTTGGTGATCTAGAACCTTAGAACAGCTTGTTATGAGATTACAGCTCATTTGTAGCTAACAGTTGACTGATTCAGTGATCTAGAACATCAGAATGACTTGTTATGAGATTACAGCTCATTATCAGCAAATGATTGACCACTTCGGCGATCTAGAACCACAAAATGACTTGTTATGAGATTGTTACTCATTGCCAGTGAACACTTGACCGATTCGGCGATCTAGAATCTCAGAATGGCTTGTTATGAGATTGTAGATCATCATCAGCAAATGGTTGACTAATTCAACAATCTAGAACCTCAAAATAGCTTGTTATGAGATTGTAGCTCATTATCAGTGAACGGTTGACCGATTCATCGATCTAGAATCTCAGAATGACTTATTTTTAGATTACAGCTCATTATCAGCGAATGGTTGACCGATTCAATGATCTAGAACCTCAGAATAGCTTGTTATGAGATTACAACTCATTATCAGTGAATGGTTGACTGATTCAATAATTTAGCACCTCAGAATGGCTTGTTATGAGATTATAGTTCATTATCAGCAAATGGTTGACCGATTTGGTGATCTACAACCTCAGAATGACTTGTTATAAGATTACATCTCATTATCAGTGAACGGTTGACCAATTCCGTAATCTAGAACCTTAGATCGACTATTTATGATGAGATTACAGCTCATTATTAGAAAATGATTGACTGATTCGGCAATCTAGAACCTCAGAATGACTTGTTATGAGATTGTAGCTCACTATCAGCAAATGGTTGATCGATTTGGTGATCTAGAATCTCAAATGACTTGTTATGAGATTACAGCTCATTATCAGTGAACGGTTCACCGATTCGGCGATCTAGAACCTCGAAATAGCTTGTCATAAGATTACAGCTCATTATCAGCAAATGGTTGACCAATTTGGTGATCTAGAACCTCAAAATGGCTTGTTATGAGATTACAGCTCATTATCAGTAAACAGTTGACCGATTCGGTGATCTAGTAGCTCAGAATGACTTGTTATGAGATTACAGCTCATTATCAGTAAACATTTGACCGATTCAGCAATCTAGAACCTCAAAATGACTTGTTATGAGATTGTAGCTCATTATCAGGGAACGGTTGACCGATTCAGAGATCTAGAATCTCAGATTGACTTGTTATGAGATTATAGCTCATTATCAATGAATGGTTGACCGATTCGGTGATCTAGAACCTTAGAATGGCTTGTTATGAGATTACAGCTCATTATCAGCAAATGGTTGACCGATTTGGTGATCTAGAACCTTAGAATGACTTATTATGAGATTACAACTCATTATCAGTGAATAGTTGACCGATTCAGCGATCTAGAACCTCAGAATGGCTTGTTATGAGATTACAACTCATTCTCAGCAAATGGTTGACCGATTCAGCAATCTAGAACCTCAGAATGACTTGTTATGAGATTACAGCTCATTATCAATAAACAGTTGACCGATTCAGCGATCTAGAACCTCAAAATGACTTGTTATGAGATTGTAACTTATTATCAATGAATGGTTGACTGATTCGGCGATCTAGAATCTCAGAATGGCTTGTTATGAGATTATAGATCATTATCAGCAAACGGTTGACTAATTTGATGATCTAGAACCTCAAAATGGCTTGTTATGAGATTATAGCTCATTATCAGTGAACGATTGACCGATTCAGTGATCTAGAATATCATATGACTTGTTATGAGATTACATCTCATTATCAGCAAATGGTTGACCGATTCAGTGATCTAGAACCTTAGAATGACTTGTTATGAGATTACAAGTCATTATTAGAGAATGGTTGACCAATTTGGCAATGTAGAACTTCAGAATTTCCTGTTATAAGATTACAGCTCATTATCAGCAAACGGTTGACCGATCAGCAATCTAGAACCTCAGAATGACTTGTTATGAGATTATAGCTCATTATTAGTAAACGGTTGACCAATTTGGCAATCTAGAACCTCAGAATGGCTTGTTATGAGATTACAGCTCATTATCAGAAAATGGTTGACTGATTCAGCGATCTATAACCTTAGAATGACTTGCTATGAGATTTTAGCTCATTATCAATGAATAGTTGACCTATTCGGCAATCTAGAATCTCAGAATGACTTGATATGAGATTACAGCTCATTATTAGCGAACGGTTGATCGATTCGGTGATCTAGAACTTCAGAATAACTTGTTATGACATTACAGCTCATTATCAGCAAATGGTTGATCAATTTGGCGATCTAGAACCTCAAAATGGCTTGTTATGAGAGATTACAGCTGATTATTAGTGAACAGTTGACCGATTCGGCGATCTAAAACCTCAGAATGACTTTTTATGAGATTATAACTCATTATTAGCAAACGGTTGACGAATTTGGCTATCTAGAACCTCAGAATGACTTGTTATGAGATTGTAGATCATTATCAGTGAATGGTTGACCAATTCGACAATCTAGAACCTCAACATGACTTGTTATGAGATTGTAACTCATTATCAGCGAACGGTTGTTCGATTTGATGATCTAGAATCTCAGAATGGCTTGTTATGAGATTGCAGATCATTATCAGCAAATGGTTGACTAATTTGACGATCTAAAAAATCAAAATGACTTATTATGAGATTGTAGCTCATTATCAGCAAATAGTTGACCGATTTGGTGATCTAGAACCTTAGAACAACTTGTTATAAGATTACAACTCATTATCAGTGAACGGTTGACTGATTCAGCGATCTAGAACCTCAGAACAGCTTGTTATGAGATTACAACTCATTATCAGCAAACGATTGACTGATTCGACAATCTAGAATCTCAGAATGACTTGTTATGAGATTAAAGCTCATTATCAGTGAACAGTTGACCAATTCAGCAATCTAGAACCTCAGAACAGCTTGTTATGAGATTATAGCTCATTATCAGCAAACAGTTGACTGATTTGGTAATCTAGAACCTCAAAATGATTTGTTATGAGATTGTAGCTCACTATCACCGAACGGGTGACTGATTCAATGACCTAGAATATCAGAATGACTTGTTATGAGATTACAGCTCATTATCAGCGAACGATCGACCGAATCAGTGTTCTAGAACCTCAAAACAACTTGTTATGAGATTACAACTCATTATCAACAAACAGTTGACCGATTCGGCAATCTAGAACCTTAGAACAGCTTGTTATGAGATTACAGCTTATTATCAGTGAACAGTTGACCGATTCAGCGATCTAGAACCTTAGAACAACTTGTTATGAGATTACAGCTCATTATCAGCAAATGATTGACTAATTCGGCAATCTAGAACCTTAGAATGACTTGTTATGAGATTGTATCTCATTATTAGTGAAAGATTGACCAATTTGGCGATCTAGAATCTGAGAATGACTTGTTATGAGATTACAACTCATTATCTGTGAACGGTTGACCGATTCGGTAATCTACAACCTCAAAATGGCTTAATATGAGATTATAGCTCATTATCAGCAAATGGTTGACTGATTTGGCGATCTAAAACCTCAGAATGGCTTGTTATGATATTACAGCTTATTATTAGTGAATGGTTGACTGATTCGGTGATCTAGAACCTCAGAACGGCTTGTTATGAGATTATAGCTCATTATCAGCGAATAGTTGACCGATTTGGTGATCTAGAACCTTAGAATGACTTGTTATAAGATTACAGCTCATTATCAGCAAACAGTTGACCAATTCAGTGATCTAGAACCTCAAAACAACTTGTTATGAGATTGTAACTCATTATCAGTGAACGATTGACTGATTCAGTAGTGTAGAATATTAGAACGGCTTGTTGTGAGATTGTAGATCATTATCAGCAAACGGTTGACTGATTCGATGATCTAAAACCTTGAAATGGATTTTTATGAGATTGTAGCTCATTATCAGTGAATGATTGACCGATTCAGTGATCTAGAATCTCAGAATGACTTGTTATGAGATTACAGCTCATTATCAGTGAATAGTTGACCGATTTAGCGATCTAGAACCTCAAAATGGCTTGTTATGAGATTACAGCTCCTTATCAATGAATGGTTGACTGATTCGATGAACTAGAAGCTTAGAATAGCTTGGTATGAGATTACAGCTCATTATCAACAAACAGTTGACCGATTCGATGATCTAGAACCTCAGAATAACTTGTTATAAAATTATAGCTCATTATCAGTGAACGGTTGACCAATTCGGCAATCTAGAACCTCTCAACGACTTGTTATGAGATTACATCTTATTATCAGCAAACAGTTGACTAATTCAACAATCTAGAACCTCAGAATGACTTGTTATGAGATTGTAGCTCATTATCAACAAATGGTTGACCGATTCGGCGATCTAGAATCTTAAAATGAATTGTTATGAGATTACAGCTTATTATCAGTGAACGGTTGACTAATTCAACCATCTAGAACCTCAGAATGGCTTGTTATGAGATTACAACATATTATTAGCAAATAGTTGACTGATTCGGCGATCTAGAACCTCAAAATAGCTTTTTATGAGATTACAGCTCATTATGAGTGAACGGTTGATCGATTCAGCGATCTAGAACCTCAAAATGGCTTGTTATGAGATTACACCTCATTGTCATCAAACGGTTGACTGATTCAATGATCTAGAACCTTAGAACGACTTGTTATGAGATTACAGCTCATTCAGCAAATGATTGACCGATTCGGCAATCTAGAACCTCAAAATGACTTGTTATGAGATTACAGCTCATTATCAGCAAATGGTTGACCAATTCAGCAATCTAGAACCTTAGAACAACTTGTTATGAGATTACAACTCATTATTAGCAAACGGTTGAGTGATTCGGCGATCTAGAACCTTAGAATGACTTGTTATTAGATTATAGCTCATTATAAGGAAACGATTGACTGATTCGATGATCTAGAATCTCAAAATGACTTGTTATGAGATTACAGCTCATTATCAGTGAACGGTTGACCGATTTGGTGATCTAAAACCTCAGAACAACTTGTTATGAGATTACAACTCATTATCAGCAAACGGTTGACTGATTTGGCTATCTAAAAATTTAAAATAGCTTGTTATGAGATTACAGCTCATTATCAGTGAATGGTTGAGCGATTCGGCGATCTAGAACCTCTGAAGGCTTGTTATGATATTATAGCTCATTATTAGCAAACTGTTGACCGATTCAATAATATAGAACCTTAGAATGACTTGTTATGAGGTTCTAGCTCATTATCAGTGAACAGTTGAACGATTCAGCGATCTAGAAACTCAGAATGACTTGTTATGAGATTATAGCTCATTATCAAGGAACAGTTGACTGATTTAGCGATCTAGAACTTCAGAATGGCTTGTTATGAGATTACAGCTCATTATCAGCAAACAGTTGACCGATTCGGTGATCTAGAACCTCAGAATAGCTTGTTATGAACTTACAGCTCATTATCAATGAATGATTGACAGATTCAGTGATCTAGAACCTTAGAACGGCTTGTTATGATATTACAGCTCATTATCATTGAATGGTTGACTAATTTAGCGATCTAGAACCTGAGAATGACTTGTTATGAGATTATAGCTCATTATCAGCAAACGATTGACCGATTCAGTGATCTAAAACCTCAAAATGATCTGTTATGAGATTGTAACTCATTATTAGTGAACGGTTGACCGATTCGGTGATCTAGAATCTTAGAACAACTTGTTATAAGATTGTAGATCATTATCAGCAAACGGTTGACTGATTCGATGATTTAGAACCTCAAAATAGCTTGTTAGGAGATTGTAACTCATTATCAATGAAAAATTAATAGATTCAGTGATCTAAAATGTCATTATCAGTGAATGGTTGACCGATTCAGTGATCTAGAACCTCAGAATAGCTTATTATGAGATTACAGCTCATTATCAGTGAATGGTTGACTGAGTTAATGATCTAGAACCTCAGAATGGCTTGTTATGAGATTACAGCTCATTATCAGCAAATAGTTGACCAATTGAGCGATCTAGAACCTTAGAATGGCTTGTTATGAGATTACAGCTCATTATTAGTGAACGGTTGACCGATTCGGCGATCTAGAATATTAAAATAGCTTGTTATGAGATTACAGCTCATTATCAACAAACGGTTGACCGATTCAATAATCTAGAACCTCAGAATGACTTGTTATGAGATTGTAGCTCTTTATCAGCGAACAGTTGACCGATTCGGCGATCTAGAATCTTAGAATGACTTGTTATGAGATTATAGCTCATTATCAGCGAACGGTTGACCGATTCAGTGATCTAGAACCTCAGAATGGCTTGTTATGAGATTATAGCTCATTATCATCAAATGGTATACCGATTCGGTGATCTAGAACCTCAGAATGGCTTGTTATGAGATTATAGCTCATTATCAGCGAACGGTTGACCGATTCGGTGATCTAGAACCTTAGAATATCTTTTTATGAGATTACAGCTCATTATCAGTGAATGATTGACTGATTTGGTAATCTAGAACCTTAGAATGACTTGTTATGCGATTACAGCTCATTATCAGCAAATGATTGATCGATTCGGCGATCTAGAAACTCAAAATGACTTGTTATGAGATTGTAACTCATTATCAGTGAATGGCTGACCCATTCGGCGATCTAGAATCTTAGAATGGCTTTTTATGAGATTGTAGATCATTATCAGTAAATGGTTGACTGATTCAATGATCTAGAACCTTAAAATAGCTTGTTATAAGATTGTAGCTCATTATCAGCAAATGGTTGACCGATTTAGCGATCTAGAATCTCAAAATGACTTGTTATGAAATTACAGCTCATTATCAGTGAATGGTTGACCGATTTAGCGATCTAGAAGCTCAAAATAGCTTGTTATGAGATTAAAACTCATTATCATTGAACGGTTGATTGATTCAACGATCTAGAACCTCATAACGACTTGTTATGAGATTACAGCTTATTATCGGCAAATAGTTGACCGATTCAGTGATCTAGAACCTCAGAATGACTTGTTATGAGATTATAACTCATTATCAGTGAACGGTTGACCAATTTGACAATCTAGAACCTCAGAATGACTTGTTATGAGATTACAGCTCATTATCAAGAAATGATTGACAGATTCAGTGATCTAGAACCTTAGAATGACTTGTTATGAGAGTGTAGCTCATTATCAGTGAATGGTTGACCGATTTGGCGATCTAAAATCTCAGAATGACTTGTTATAAGATTATAGCTCATTATCAGTGAACGGTTGACCGATTCGGTGATCTAGAACCTCAAAATGGCTTGTTATGAGATTACAACTCATTATCAGCAAATGGTAGACTGATTCTGTGATCTAGAACCTTAGAATGGCTTGTTATGAGATTAAATCTCATTATCAGTGAATGGTTGACCGATTTGGTGATCTAGAACCTCAAAATGACTTGTTATAAGATTATAGCTCATTATCAGCAAATGGTTAACTGATGCGGTAATCTAGAACCTCAAAATGACTTGTTATGAGATTACATCTCATTACCAGCAAATGGTTGACTGATTCGGCGATCTAGAAACTTAGAATGACTTGTTATGAGATTACAACTCATTATCAGCAAATGGTTATCTGATTCAGCAATCTAGAACCTCAGAATGGCTTGTTATGAGATTACAACTCATTATCAGTAAACAGTTGACCAATTCGGCAATCCAGAACCTCAGAAGGGCTTGTTATGAAATTACAGCTCATTATCAGCAAATGGTTGACCGATTCAGTAATCTAGAACCTTAGAATAGCTTGTTATGAGATTACAGCTTATTATCAGTGAACGATTGACCAATTCGGTGATCTAGAACCTCAAAACAGCTTATTATGAGATTGTAACTCATTATCAACAAACGGTTGACTGATTCAGCGATCTAGAATCTTAGAATAGCTTGTTATTAGATTATAGATCATTATCAGAAAATAGTTGACTGATTCGACGATCTAGAACCTCAAAATGGCTTGCTATGAGATTGTAGCTCATTATCAGTGAACGGTTGATCGATTCGGTGATCTAGAATCTCAGAATGACTTGTTATGAGATTATAGCTCATTATCAAAGAATGGTTGACCGATTCAGTAATCTAGAACCTCAGAACAGCTTATTATGAGATTACAACTCATTATCAGCAATTGGTTGACTGATTCAACGATCTAGAACCTCAGATTGGCTTGTTATGAGATTATAGTTAATTATCAGCAAACGGTTGATCGATTCAACGATCTAGAACCTCAGAATGACTTGTTATGAGATTACAGCTCATTATCAGTGAATGGTTGACCAATTTGGCAATCTAGAACCTCTGAACAACTTGTTATGAGATTGTAGCTCATTATCAGCAAATGGTTGACCAATTCAGTGATCTAAAATCTTAGAATGACTTGTTATGAGATTACAGCTCATTATTTGTGATCAGTTGACTGATTCAGTGATCTAGAACCTTAGAATGGCTTGTTATGACATTACAGCTCATTATCATTAAACGATTGACCGATTTAGTGATCTAGAACCTCAGAATGGTTTGTTATGAGACTACAACTCATTATCAGTGAATGGTTGACCGATTTGGTGATCTAGAACCTCAAAATAGCTTGTTATGAGATTATAGCTCATTATCAGCAAACTGTTGACTAATTCAGTAATCTAGAACCTCAGAATGACTTGATATGAGATTGTATCTCATTATTAGTGAACAGTTGACCGATTTGGCGATCTAGAATCTCAAAATGACTTGTTATGAGATTACAACTCATTATCAGCAAACGATTGACCGATTCGGTGATCTAGAACCTTAGAATGGCTTATTATGAGATTACAGCTCATTATCAGCAAATGATTGACCGATTCAGTGATCTAAAACCTCAGAACGGCTTGTTATGAAATTATAGCTCATTATCAGGGAATGGTTGACCAATTTGGAGATCTAGAACCTTAGAATGGCTTGTTATGAGATTATAGCTCATTATCAGTGAATGGTTGACCGACTCAGTGATCTAGAACCTCAGAATGACTTGTTATGAAATTATAGCTCATTATCAGCAAATGGTTGACCGATTCGGTGATCTAGAACCTCAAAATGACTTGTTATAAGATTGTAACTCATTATCAGTGAATGATTGACCAATTCGGTGATATAGAATCTCAGAACGGCTTGTTATGAGATTGTAGATTATTATCAGCAAATGGTTGACTTATTCAATGATCTAGAACCTCAAAATAGCTTGTTATAAGATTATAGATCATTAGCAGTGAATGGTTGATCGATTTGGCGATCTAGAATCTCAGAATGACTTGTTATGAGATTATAGCTTATTATCAGTGAACGGTTGACCGATTCAATAATTTAGAACCTTAGAATGGCTTGTTATGAGATTGCAGCTCTCTAAAAGTGAACGGTTGACTGATTCAATGATCTAGAACCTTAGAAAGACTTCTTATGAGATTACAGCTCATTATCAGCAAACGGTTGACTGATTCGATGATCTAGAACCTTAGAATGACTTGTTATGAGATTACAGCTCATTATCAGCGAACGGTTGACTGATTCGGCAATTTAGAACCTCAGAATGGCTTGTTATAAGATTACAACTCATTATCACCAAATGATTGATTGATTCAGCAATCTAGAACCTCAGAATGACTTGTTATGAGATTGTAGCTCATTATCAAAGAATGGTTGACCGATTCGGTGATCTAGAATCTCAGAATGACTGGTTATGAGATTACATCTCATTATCAATGAACGGTTGACTGATTCAGTGATCTAGAACCTCAGAAGGGCTTGTTATGAGATTACAGATCATTATCAGAAAATGGTTGAACGATTCATCGATCTAGAACCTTAGAATGGCTTGTTATGAGATTACAGCTCATTATCAGTGAATGGTTCACCGATTCGACGATCTAGAACCTTAGAATGGCTTATTATGAGATTACAGCTCATTATCAGCAAATGGTTGACTGATTCGGCAATCTAGAACCTCAGAATGACTTGTTATGAGATTGTAGCTCATTACCAGCAAACAGTTGACCGATTCAGCGATCTAGAATCTCATAATGACTTTTTATGAGATTATAGCTCATTATCAGCGAACGGTTGACCGATTCAATGATCTAGAACCTCAGAATGGCTTGTTATGAGATTACAGCTCATTATCAGCAAATGGTTGACTGATTCAGTGATCTAGAAACTCAGAATGGTTTGTTATGAGATTACAACTCATTATTAGTGAACGGTTGACTGATTTGGCGATCTAGAACCTCAGAATGACTTGTTATGAGATTGCAACTCATTATCAGTAAATTGTTGACCGATTCTATGATCTAGAACCTCAAAATGACTTGTTAAGAGATTGTAACTCATTATGAGCAAACGGTTGACCGATTGGGCGATCTAGAATCTCAGAATGGCTTATTATGAGATTGTAGATCATTATCAGCAAATGGTTAACTGATTTGACAATCTAGAACCTCAAAATGGCTTGTTATGAGATTGTAGCTCATTATCAGCGAATGGTTGACCGATTCAGTGATCTAGAATCTCAGAATGACTTGTTATGATTACAGCTCATTATTAGTGAACAACAAATAGTTGACTGATTCAATGATCTAGAACCTCAGAATGGCTTGTTATGAGATTACAGCTCATTATCAGCCAACGGTTGACTGATTCAAAGATCTAGAACCTCATAATAGTTTGTTATGAGATTACAGCTCATTATTAGCAAATGGTTGACTGATTCGGTAATCTAGAACCTCAGAATGACTTGTTATGAGATTATAATTGATCATCAGTGAACGGTTGACCAATTAAGCAATTTAGAACCTCAAAACGGCTTGTTATGAGATTGCAGCTCATTATGAGCAAACAGTTGACTGATTCGATGATCTAGAACCTCAGAATGACTTATTATAAGATTGTAGCTCATTATCAGCGAATGGTTGACTAATTCAGTGATCTAGAATCTTAGAATGACTTGTTATGAGATTATAGCTCATTATTAGTGAACGGTTGACCGAGTCGGTGATCTAAAACCTCATAATGACTTGTTATGAGATTACAACTCATTATCAGCAAATGGTTGACTGATTCGGTGATCTAAAACCTCAGAATGACTTGTTATGAGATTATAGCTTATTATTAGTGAACGGTTGACCAATTCGACAATCTAGAACCTCAAAATGGCTTGTTATGAGATTACAGCTCATTATTAGCAAACAGTTGACCGATTCAGTGATCTAGAACCTCAGAATGACTTGTTATGAGATTGTAGATCATTATTAGTGAATGGTTGACTGATTTGGTGATCTAGAATCTCAGAATGACTTGTTATGAGATTACAGCTCATTATCAGTGAATAGTTGACCGATTCGGCAATCTAGAACCTTAGAATGGCTTGTTATGAGATTACAGCTCATTATCAGCAAATAGTTGACCAATTCGGTGATCCAGAACCTTAGAACAAATTTTTATGAGATTACAGCTCATTATCAGTGAACGGTTGACCGATTCAGCGATCTAGAACCTTAGACTACCTTGTTATGAGATTACAAATCATTATCAGCAAATAGTTGACTGAGTCAGCATTCTAGAACCTCAGAATGACTTGTTATGAGATTGTAGCTCATTATCAGTGAATGGTTGACCGATTCGGCAATCTAGAATCTTAGAATGACTTGTTATGAGATTACAGCTCATTATCAGTGAACGGTTGAATGATTCGGTGATCTAAAACCTTAGAATGGCTTGTTATGAGATTAGAGCTCATTATTAGCAAATGGTTGACTGATTCGGTGATCTAGAACCTCAGAATGATTTTTTATGAGATTATAGCTCATTATCAGTGAACGGTTGACCGATTCGGTGATCTAGAACCTCAAAATAGCTTGTTATGAGTTTATAGCTCATTATTAGCAAATGGTTGACCGATTCGGTAATCTAGAACCTCAGAATGACTTGTTATGAGATTGTAGCTCATTACCAGTGAATGGTTGACTGATTCAGCAATCTAGAATCTCGGAATGACTTATTATGAGATTAAAACTTATTATTAGTGAATGGTTGAATGATTCAGTGATTTAGAACCTCAGAATGGCTTGTTATGAGATTACAGCTTATTATGAGCAAATGGTTGACTGATTCGGTGATCTAGAACCTCAGAATGGCTTGTTATGAAATTACAACTCATTATCAGCGAATGGTTGACCGATTTGGCGATCTAGAACCTCAGAATAGCTTGTTATAAAATTACAGCTCATTATCAGCAAACGGTTGACCAATTTGGTGATCTAGAAGCTTAGAATGACTTGTTATGAGATTACAGCTCATTATCAGCAAACAGTTGACCGATTCGGTGATCTTGAACCTCAAAATGACTTATTATGAGATTGTAACTCATTAACAGCGAATGGTTGACCGATTCAGTGATCTAGAATCTAAGAACGGCTTGTTATGAGATTGTAGATCATTATCAGCAAACAATTGACTGATTCTATGATCTAGAACCTCAAAATGGCTTGTTATGAGATTGTAGCTCATTATTAGTGAATGGTTGACTTATTCGATGATCTAGAATCTCAGAATGACTTGTTATGAGATGGCAGCTCATTATCAGTAAACGGTTGACCGATTCAGCGATCTAGAACCTCAGAATGGCTTGTTATGAGATTACAGCTGATTATCAGTGAATGGTTCACTGATTCAACAATCTCGAACCATATAATGGCTTGTTATGTGATTACAGCTCATTATCACTAAATGGTAGACCGATTCAGAAATCTAGAAACTCATAATGACTTGTTATGAGATTATAGCTCATTATCAGCAAACAATTAACCAATTCGGCTATCTAGAACCTCAGAATGTCTTGTTATGAGATTGCAACTCATTATCAGCAAATGGTTGACCGATTCAGCAATCTAGAACCTTTGAATGACTTGTTATGAGATTGTAGCTCATTATCAGTGAATGGTTGTCTGATTTAGCGATCTAAAATCTCAGAATGACTTGTTATGAGATTACAACTCATTATCAGCAAATGGTTGACCGATTCGATGATCTAAGACCTCAGAATAGCTTGTTATGAGATTACAGCTCATTATCAGTGAACAGTTGACCGATTCGGCGATCTAGAACCTCAGAATGGCTTGTTATGAGATTACAACTCATTATCACTAAATGGTTGACCAATTCGGCGATCTAGTACCTCAGAATAACTTGTTATGAGATTACAACTCATTATCAGTGAACAGTTGAGCGATTCGGCTATCTAGAATATCAGAATGACTTGTTATAAGATTACAGCTCATTATTAGCAAATAGTTGACCGATTCAACAATCTAGAACCTTAGAACGGCTTGTTATAAATTTACAGCTCATTATCAGTGAACAGTTGGCTGATTTAATGATCTAGAACCTCAGAATGGCTTGTTATAAGATTACAGCTCCTTATCAGCAAATGGTTGAATGATTCGATGATTTAGAACCTCAAAATGACTTTATATGAGATTACAATTCATTATCAGCGAATGGTTGAGCAATTCGGCAATCTATAACCTCAGAATAGCTTGTAATGAGATTATAGCTCATTATCAGCAAACGGTTGACCGATTCGGTGATCTAGAACCTCAAAATGACTTGTTATGAGATTGTAGCTTATTATCAGTGAACGGTTGACCGATTCAGAGATCTAGAATCTCAGAATGACCTGTTCTGAGATTATAGCTCATTATCAGTGAATGGTTGACCAATGCAGTGATCTAGAACCTCAGAATGGCTTGTTATGAAATTATAGCTCATTATCAACAAATAATTGACCGATGCGATGATCTAGAACCTCAAAATGACTTGTTATGAGATTATAACTCATTGTCAGCAAACGGTTGACCGATTCAATGATCTAGAACCTCAAAATGACTTGTTATGAGATTGTAACTCATTATCAGTGAACGATTGACCGATTCGGTAATCTAGAATCTTAGAACGGCTTGTTATGAGATTGTGGATCATTATCAGCAAATGGTTGACTGATTCAACGATCTAGAACCTCAAAATGGCTTGTTATGAGATTGTAACTCATTATCAGTGAATAGTTGATAGATTCAGTGATCTAGAATCTCAGAATGACTTGTTATGTGATTACAGCTCATTATCAGCAAACAGTTGACTGATTGAGCGATCTAGAACCTTAGAATGGCTTGTTGTGAGATTACAACTCATTATAAGTGAACGATTGACCGATTCGGTGATCTAAAACCTTAAAATAACTTATTATGAGATTACAGCTCATTATCAGCAAATGGTTGACCGATTCAATATTCTAGAACCTTAGAATGACTTGTTATGAGATTGTAGCTCTTTATTAGAAAAAAGTTGACCGATTCGGTGATCTACAATCTTAGAATGACTTGTTATGAGATTATAGCTCATTATCAATGAACAGTTGACCGATTCGGCGTTCTAGAACCTCAGAATGGCTTGTTATGAGATTACAGCTCATTATCAGCAAATGGTTGACCGATTCGGTGATCTAGAACCTCAGAATAGCTTGTTATGAGATTACAGCTTATTATCAGCAAATGGTTGACTGATTCGGCGATCTAGAACCTTAGAATGGCTTGTTATCAGATTACAGCTCATTATCAGTGAACAATTGACCGATTCGGCAATCTAGAACCTTAGAATGACTTGTTATGAGATTACAACTCATTATCAGCAAATAATTGACCGATTCGGCGATCTAGAAACTTAAAATGACTTGTTATAAGATTGTAACTCATTATCAGTGAATGGTTGACCCATTCGACGATCTAGAATCTCAGAATGGCTTGTTATGAGATTGTAGATCATTATCAGGAAATGGTTGACTGATTTAATGATCTAGAACCTTAAAATAGCTTGTTATGAGATTGTAGCTCATTATCAGGAAATGGTTGACCAATTTAGCAATCTAGAATTTCAAAATGACTTTTTCTGAGATTACAACTCATTATCAGTGAACGGTTGACTGATTTAGTGATCTAGAAGCTCAAAATAGCTTGTTATGAGATTAAAGCTCATTATCAGTGAACGGTTGACTGATTCAACAATCTAGAACCTCAGAATGGCTTGTTATGAGATTACAGCTCATTATCAGCAAATAGTTGACCGATTCGGTGATCTAGAACCTCAGAATGACTTGTTATGAGATTACAACTCATTATCAGTGAACGGTTGACCAATTTAGCAATCTAGAACCTTAGAATGACTTGTTATGAGATTACAGCTCATTATCAGGAAATAATTGACCAATTCAGCGATCTAGAACCTTAGAATGACTTGTTATGAGATTGTAGCTCATTATCAGTGAACGATTGACCAATTTGGTGATCTAAAATCTCAGAATGACTTGTTATGAGATTACAGCTCATTATCAGTGAATGGTTGACCGATTCGGTGATCTAGAACCTCAGAACGGCTTGTTATGAGATTACAGCTCATTATCAGCAAATGGTTGACTGATTCAGTGATCTAGAACCTTAGAATGGCTTGTTATGAGATTAAAGCTTATTATCAGTGAACGGTTGACCGATTTAGCGATCTAGAACCTTAGAATGGCTTGTTATGATAATACAGCTCATTATCAGCAAACGGTTAACCGATGCGGTAATCTAAAAGCTCAGAATGACTTGTTATGAGATTGCAGCTCATTATCAGCAAATGGTTGACTGATTCGGCAATGTAGAAACTCAGAATGACTTGTTATGAGATTACAGCTCATTATCAGCAAGCGGTTAACCGATTCAGCAATCTAGAACCTTAGAATGGCTTGTTATGAGATTACATCTCATTATCAGCAAATAGTTGACCAATTCGGTGATCTAGAACCTCAGAATAGCTTGTTATGAAATTACAGCTCATTATAAGAAAATGGTTGACTGATTCAACAATCTAGAACCTCAGAACAACTTGTTATGAGATTACAACTCATTATCAGTGAACGGTTGACCAATTCGGTGATCTAGAACCTCAAAATGACTTGTTATGAGATTGTAACTCATTATCAATAAATGGTTGACCGATTCAGCGATCTAGAATATCAGAATAGCTTGTTATTAGATTATAGATCATTATCAAAAAATAGTTGACTGATTCAATGATCTAGAACCTCAGAATGACTTGTTATGAGATTACAACTCATTATCAGCAAACGGTTGACCGATTCTGTGATCTAGAACCTAAAAATGACTTGTTAAGAGATTGTAACTTATTATCAGTGAACGGTTGACTGATTCGACAATCTAGAATCTTAGAATGGCTTGTTATGAGATTGTAGATCATTATCACCAAATGGTTGACTGATTTGACAATCTAGAACCTTAAAATGGCTTGTTATGAGATTATAGCTCATTATCAGTGAACGGTTGACCGATTTAGTGATCTAGAATCTCAGAATGACTTGTTATGATTATAGCTCATTATTAGTGAATAATAAATGGTTGACTAATTTAATGATCTAGAACCTCAGAATAGCTTGTTATGAGATTACAACTCATTATCAGCCAATGGTTGACTGATTCAATGATCTAGAACCTGATAACGGCTTGTTATGAGATTACAACTCATTATCAGCAAATGATTGACTGATTTGATAATCTAGAACCTCAGAATGACTTATTATGAGATTATAGTTGATCATCAGCGAACGGTTGACCAATTTAGCAATTTAGAACCTCAGAACGGCTTGTTATGAGATTGCAACTCATTATCAGCAAAATGTTGACTGATTCGGTGATCTAGAACCTCAGAATGACTTATTACGAGATTATAGCTCATTATCAGCGAACGGTTAACTGATTCAGTGATCTAGAATCTTAGAATGACTTGTTATGAGATTATAGCTCATTATCAATGAACGGTTGACCAAGTCGGTGATTTAGAACCTCAGAATGACTTGTTATAAGATTATAGCTCATTATCAGCAAACGGTTGACTGATCCAGTGATCTAGAACCTGAGAATGACTTGTTATGAGATTATAGCTCATTATCAGTGAACGGTTACCAATTCAGCAATCTAGAACCTCAGAATGGCTTGTTATGAGATTACAGCTCATTATCAGCAAATGGTTGATCGATTCAGCGTTCTAGAACCTTAGAATGACTTGTTATGAGATTGTAGATCATTATCAGTGAACGGTTGATCAATTTGGTGATCTAGAATCTCAGAATGACTTGTTATGAGATTACAGCTCATTATCAGTGAATGGTTGACCGATTAGGCGATCTATAACCTCAGAATGGCTTGTTATTAGATTACAGCTCATTATCAGCAAATGGTTGACCGATTTGGTGATCTAGAAGCTTAGAATGACTTGTTATGACATTATAGATCATTATCAGCAAACGGTTGACCGATTCGGTGATCTAGAACCTCAAAATGACTCGTTATGAGATTGTGACTCATTATCAGTGAATAGTTGACTGATTCAGTGATCTAGAATCCAAGTGTTATACACTGAATTTGCGCCTCTAATCTCAAGCTCTCTTGGTCTTGATAATCCAGTATAACATGGGAATCATCTCAAGGTTGTGGGACCTTATGCTAACCGAGATGAGACCTCCAGGTTCTAGGCTGGTTCCTCTTGGATAATCACCTTAATTTGCTTCTTAAACAAGAAAGTAAAACTTTTGAGGGAAAGGGATAGAAGGATTGCATGAAAGGGAAATGACTGAAAGCAAACTACCTACTAGGTGATGCACCGAAATTAGGGTTTGGATCTCAGTATGGAGGAATGAAACCAATGGAAGAACCAGGTCAAATGAGTCACAACTCACTAGATAGGCTTGCATAAGTATTTCATAGGAAGGCCTGGACAAAAGACTCGATCTATGACCTGCAAACAAACATCCTTCTCTACAACCAGGTGTAGGAAT